>KV722450.1:0-90141 GCA_001687445.1 Obba rivulosa
ACAGGGATACAGGACGGGAAGGCCCAGTTCTAATAGCCGTAGTCCTGTACATAGGAGAGTCCGTGAGAATCGGTACGATCAGGTACAAGCTATTGTCTACGAGTCCAGAGTCCGAGTCGAGAACTAGAGACAAGAATACAGGATCGATGAAGCGAGCTAAACTACGAGTTGAGACCATGATACCTAAAATGGCCATGGAGGCTGTGCAACAGCCACGCCGTTACATCACCTCCTCCTCAAGGGAGAGTGCAACATATACGAGCGTGATCCTAGCGGCCTGGGATCTGCAGGTCGTAATGCGCGGGTGGTTTGGACACACAACCAGTTCGAGTCGTGGTCCGCGATGGCAGCGCATAGACAGTACGCAGATTCTTGTGAACTGGCATGGGAGACGGAGGACACGGAGCAGCGAGCGGTATGGCAGGAGCGGGCGCAGAGGGCATGGATGCAGAGGCAATGGGCACGGGAGTGGGCGTGGACGCGGAGGCAGCGGGCGGAGCGACAAGAATTTGAGAAGCAGAAGGAGAAGTGTCAGTAGATAATGAATGCATGTTCCTTTCGATGGTAAGACAATGAGGATGAGGTGCACGAGGATGGTGGCAGTGGAAGCATTCGATGAGTTCATTGCAGGAGATAGGGAGGTCGGAGAGGGGGGTCCAGGAGTCCTCCTCAGATGACAAGCTCTTCTAGTGCACGAGGTACTCGTAACGCTGTCCGAGCTTGCGGCAATCGAGAAGCGCCTGAATAGCATCGGGAGGGGAGTCGTCTTGAATGTCGAAGGGTTCGGGAGATGCGTGAGGGCAGAATTCAGAGAGATCATTGTATGGTTCGAGGAGGGAAACATAGAATATGGGGTGGAGACATGAGAGATAGGAAGGGAGGCGGAGTCGGTATGCTGTGTCGGACACGGCGTGGTCGACAGGGAAAGGACCTAGATACCGATAATCAAGCTTGTTCGATGGGCGAGTGGTTTTAATATGACGATGGAGAAGCCAGACAAGTTGGTCTAGGTGGTACTTCGGGCTTGCCTGAACATGCTGGTTGTGATAGAACGCTTGGCGGCCTTGTGCCTCCTTGAGCTCTACACGAAGTTCATCATGGAGACAGTGTAAGTGTGTGGCTAAGTCGGTGGCTGCAGGGACAGAAGAGTGTTCTGAAAGGCGGGGCTCGAAGGTTGGATGGAAAGCGAAGTTGGCAAAGAAGGGGGTCTGATGGGTGGAGGCATTAACGTGGTTGTTGAAAGCAAATTCGGTGAGAGGAAGATAGTCGACCCAATTATTCTGCTGGTAGGAGACGTAGGCACGGAGATATGCCTCAAGCGTCTGATTTGTGCGCTCGGTAAGGCCGTCTGTCTCAGGATGATAGGCTATAGATGTGCGGAGGTCGACTTGAAGGAGAGTAGTGAGTTCTTGCCAAAAGTGCAAGACAAATGTTGGTCTGCGATCAGAGATGATGGAGTTGGGAAGACCATGATAGCGGAAAACGTGGTCAAGGAAGAGCCAAGCGAGTCCAGGAGAGTCGAGGGACTCGTTGCAGGGGATGAAATGAGCTGCGCGGATGAAGCAGTCACAGACGATTCAGATGGAATTGTAACCGTGTGACGATGGAAGCTTCACGATGAAATCCATAGAGATGGATTTCCACGGGTGCTCGGGGATGTCAAGAGGCCGGAGGAGACCGTATGGCTTGTGACGTGGTGCCTTGATTCGGCTGCAGGTGTCGCATGCAGAGACATAGCGATGTACGAATGTCTGCATACCAGGCCACAAGAAGTCACGGGAGACAAGCGTGAGGGTCCGTGCTCGTCCCGGGTGTCCTGCAATGAGGGAATCATGACGGGAATAAAGAATGTCAGTGCGCAAAGATGGAGGAACATAGAGAAGACCTCGGTGGAACACAAGGTTGTCTTGGAGCTTGAAGTCCTCATTTCCGCGTGCTAGGGCTTCGCGCCACACGGGATCAGACTGCAACGCAATCTTGAAGTGCTGCAGAAGCTCTGAATTGTCGAGCACGAGGGTGGTGAGCGCAGAAATGCGCTGCAAAGTGGAATTCTTGGATGGGCATGAAAAGAGTTGCTCTATGTGTTGTGTAGTCAGTAGGACTTTTCCTGGAGACGGAGGACGTCATTCCCCTCACGAGACGCGAAGTCCACATGCCTCGAAGGTGCATCTGCGAGGTTTTTAAGCCCGGGAGCGTAGTCCAGTCTGAAATTAAACTCTGACAAAAACATTGACCAGCACGCTTGGCGCCGGTTCAAGATACGAGAGGACATGAAATACTTAAGATTTTTATGGTCAGAGATGACCGTCACAGGCATATCAGTGCCGATGAGCCACGCCCGTATGTCACGAAATGAGTCAACGACAGTAAGGAGCTCCTTGTCATAGACCTCATAGTTGATCTTGGTAGGTGAAAGCTTGCGCGAGAAGTAGGCCACCGGATGCAGGAAGCCCTGAGGGTCAGGCTGATAGAGAATTCCTGCAATCACAAAGTCGGAAGCATCAGTAGACAAGGTGCATGGAAGGTAGGGGTCAAAATGATGGAGAACAGGAGAGAAAGTGAAGGCACGTTTCAGCCGAGCAAAGGCGTTAACGGCATCAGACATAAATAAGAATGGTTCAGCACACTTGTCCTTCCGTGTCAAGACATTGAGCGGGAGAGCCAAGCGCACGTAATCTGGAATAAAACGACAGTAGAAGTTAGTAAATTCAAGAAATGACATCACATCCTTAACAGAACATGGGGAAGGCCAATCGGCAATCGTCTTGAGCTTGCACGGGTGCATCTTGATACCATCAGCCCCCAGAAGGTAGCTGAGGTACTCGACTTCAGAACTGTCGAAGACGCACTTCTTCGCATTAGCGAAGAGTCCAGCGGCTTGGAGACGCTCCAGAACCATCCCAACATGCCTGTCGTGCTCCTCTTGGTTGCAAGAGAAGATCAGAATGTCATCAATGTAGATAACACACACAACATCGAGCAGGTCATAAAGGGTGTCCTGAATGAATCTCTGAAATATTCCAGGAGCATTAGTAAGACCAAAGGGCATAACGGTATACTCGAAGAGTCCAAGATGGGTACGGAAAGCTGTTTTTCACTCATTGCCTTCCCAGATGCGGATCAAATTGAAGGTGTTCTTAAGGTCTATGACCGAGAACACCTTGCAACCCTGAACCCAATCTAGAAGGTCGTCGACAAGCGGTAGCGGGTACCAGTTCTTCTTGGTGATGGCATTGAGGCCGCAGTAATTGACACAAAGCCAAAGTTCACTGGTTTTTTTGCAAACGAACAGCACAGGTAAGGCTGCGGGAGAGGTGGACCTGCGAATAAAGCCTTTCTGAAGGTTAGTTTCAACATAATCGAAAAAAACCTCTCGCTTCTTTTGCGAGAGATGGTACATAGGGCCGAAGGGTGGAGTTGTCCCCTTGTCCAGCTCGATTGATGTGTCAAACTGTGGTCAATGCGGAGGAAGGTTCTCCACTTCCGTAGGTGAGAACACAAACGCCCACTCATGATACTTCTCAGGAATGTGTGAGAGGAAGTCATCGGGTGGCGGTGGCTCGGGTGGTGGAGAATCCAAAGGGGGAGCTGAGAAAGGTGGTTCTGGGGTGATAGAAGCATCCGCATAGATCATGGATGTGAACACGTAGCCGGGAGTACCGCAGGGATAATACCATAGGAGGGTGGTCTCATTATTCCGGGCGTACTTGTAGAAGCGCATAGAGTTAATGAAGGTGATGTCCAAAGGTGGACACAAGAAGTCCGCAGAAGATGTGGAAGAAGGAGGTGGACGATATGGAGGACGAAGAGTTGTGGTTTGACCATAGCCAATTCCGGATGCGAGGCGGGGAAGAGTTGAAGATGAGGCCTGAGGCTATCGGGCACTCATCGACAGCTGTAATGGGCACTGGATCGTCCTTCAGACGACGTGGGAGTCCGTAACGATTAGCAAAAGAAAGAGAGATGCATAACGCGGTAGCGCCACAATCGATAAGCACATATGTGCGAATGGGTTTTCTGTTAGGGAAATAAAGCAAAACGGAGACAAAGAAATGGTCAGAAGAATCAGGAGAATGGAGAACATGAGAGGAGAGAACAAATTTTGGGGCACCAGCAGGACAGGGTATCCATGAACCATCTTTGAGACGAACATGTGAAGGAGCCCTGGACACTGGTGCCTGCATCCCATAAGTAGCATCCGGAGGCTCCGGAACATTAGAACCTCCAGCTAGGCTTTTCCCGAAGAGGGAGCAGCCTTCCGGTTCTTCTTGGCCTGCTCCAACATGTTCGGGCAGTCAGAAACGCGGTGTTTACCTAGCCCGCAGTAGAAGCAAAGGCCTTTCTTGTGGCGGCGCTCCTTCTCAGTAGCACTGACAGGTCCGTGGTGCACGGCGTCGATCTCTATCGGAACGACGTCGTTTGAAGCACCAGAAGTGGACGTTGAAGCAGCAGGAGGCTGCGAGCTAGAGGGAGCTCAGGAGGAGGCTCACTCGACGCGGGGAAAGACCGTAGGAGTGGGAGTGGGCTTGAGCCTCTGTTTCTGCTCCAGATCGATCTCGTGGAGGCGGTTGTCAGCCTCAACGACGATCGGGATCCACTCTTTAAGGGTCTCCGGGCGGGTCTCCTTGATGAGAGTCTTCTTAAGCTCGATTTTGAGGTGCCTATCAAACTGGGTGATCTGCATAGATTCAGTCCAGTCAAGGTAGACCAGCAGTTCCTGGAACTGGTTAGCATAAGCAGCGGCAGAGCCAGTCTGCTCGAGCCTCTCAATTTTGAAGAGGCTCTTAAGAACCAGATTCTGGTCTATGAATCGGCAGCGGAACACTTCTTGCAGCTGTTCAAAGTCATGCAAGATGTTTTCCTGCCTGACCTCGATGGCATTGTACCAGGACATCGGAGTCCCATCCTTGAGATACATAGAAAAATAAAGGGACTTATTGTAGTCGGTCGGGAGCCCTGCGCGTTGGAGGTAGACAGCCGCGCGAATCTCCCGAAGGAAGGGCACAACATCTGATGCCTTGCCGCTGTACATGCGTGGCTCACGGACCTTGGGTGCGGTGGCACGAGGGGTAACCATTGTGTGGATGGCCGCTGAGGTCGCGGGGTGCTAAGGAGCGGTCTTCAAGACCTCAATGCAGGTGGTAATAGCCTCAAGCATCCGATTTTGCTGCTCCTGGACGGACTGGAAGCCATCAGCATGCCGTCCTAGGGCGACAACAGCTTCGAAGAGCCATTGGGCGATGGCGGCGTCTGACGGAGTTTCGGTTTTGGGCTGTGCAGGCTGGGACTGAGCAGACGGCTGGGGAGCCATGTCCATAGGCTCTGCAGAACCTCCGGAAGGAGGTTGCATGGGTTGCGTGTCAGACTGTGTAGCCAACTTATCCCACAGACCCGTCCCGGGGTCAACATTTCCTAAAAGAGACATAACAAAACAAAATCAATAGTTCTTGCGCTTGTGCGCCGAATGCGAGAGTTCAAAGAAGCACGATACCTAACCATGAGAATGCAACCGGAACACCGAAGGGCTTTACACGGTTTGCTTGCAGAAAAAGGGTGGTCGAATCAAACTGTAACGAGCATGCGGCATAGACGAGAGACAGAGCGGCTAGTTATGGGAAGCAAGAGCAAGAGCGAGAGCACGAGAGGAAGTCTGAATGCAAGTACTGGCGTTGATTCAACAGGGATACAGGACGGGAAGGCCCAGTTCTAATAGCCGTAGTCCTGTACATAGGAGAGTCCGTGAGAATCGGTATGATCAGGTACAAGCTATTGTCTATGAGTCCAGAGTCCGAGTCGAGAACTAGAGACAAGAATACAGGATCGATGAAGCGAGCTAAACTACGAGTCGAGACCGTGATACCTAAAATGGCCATGGAGGCTGTGCAACGGCCGCGCCGTTACACGGATGTTTAGGGCCACAGTGTACGGCTAGACTATTGGGAAGGAGCCTGGTGTCGCGCCGTTAGATTAGCGCTGTATTGATTATGTAATACAATTAATCTTTCGTTGACCGCTCGAGACAAGCGCTACTCCTTGCTACCTCCGAGCATCCCCTTACACTTCTGACCTCATTCATCATGGCTAGCGCTGCGTATGCTTCCTCTTAGATCGAGCTGGTCACCTTAGATATTGAAATTCTTTTCACAGTACTCAAAAAACGTCTTGGGCTGACGACGTCGATGAGCTCGGTACGTACCATCCCGGCTGTGCGATGGCGCTGTTTCATGCTCCATGCCATCACAGAGCAACCCAACAAGGGTGAGGACTTTGTTGACGAGAACGGCATCCGTACAACTATCGAATACACATTGAATGACGAAGGGAAGAAGGTGAAGGTACGACTGTCTCAGCCTCCACGATCTCCAGATCGTCAAGCTGATCATCTTCTAGATTACCCGCAAAATCAAGCGTGTCCTGCAAAAGGAGATCGTAGACCACACTGTTGCGGAGCACAAGTCGTGGACAAAATTTGGGCAGGAGAAGGGGAGCAAGCCAGGCCCTGACAGGGCGACCACAACCGTTGGAGAGAATGTGTGGCTGAAGCTGAGCGCGGGCAACAAAGTACGTTTCTTAGACCTTAACTGTTCGATTCCATATCTCAAAAATACCTCTATAATCCTAGTCGTCAGAGCCCGAACCTTCCGCCGAGCAGACTATGAAGAACAACCTTGTGCGTGCGGGTGCCGGGAAGGTCGTCTGTCGCCTGTGCAAGGGCGACCATTTCACCGCAAAATGTCCATACAAGGACTCCCTTCCAGGCTTGGAGGGTACAGGTACGCAAGATATTCTCGTGTGCAAGAGAGTGCCGGTCTCACCCTTGGTCAGATACCCCGCCTTTCGGTGCGGACGACACGGGCACGCCCGCCGAACCTGCCGCTGCTGCGCCGGCGACGGGCGGCAAGTACGTCCCGCCATCTATGCGTGGGGCGCGCGGTCCTGGCGAGTCGATGGGCAGGCCTGGTGGCTCACGGGACGACCTCCCGACGCTGCGGGTCACGAACATCTCGGAGGACACGCAGGAGAACGACCTGCGCGACCTGTTCAGCCGGTTCGGACGCGTTGCACGTGTGTACGTGGGCCGCGACCGCGAGACAGGCGCAGGCAAGGGCTTTGCATTCGTCAGTTTCGAGAGCAAGGCGGACGCGCAGCTCGCGATGGAGAAGGTGCATGGCAAGGGATACGACAATCTCATTCTCAGCGTGCAGTGGTCACGTAAGTTGGATTTGGTTTGTGCGGATGGTTCGGTATTGACGACGTTTCACAGAACCGAGAGAGCAGCGATAGTCATTCATTTGTCGATTGCTCCGTGTACTTTGTTCTCGTTTCCCAATCTAGTTGGTAGTGCTCTGCGGAATGCTTCGATATGGTGCCTCCTGGTAATCTCCGTTAGCACCTTCAAATATTGTCGGCCGATATGCCGCCTTGGGCTATTCCACAAGTTAGCACTGGGAGGATGTGCACATTAAAGAGTAGCTGCCGTGGTCTTTGATAGGTTCCGATACTCGGAAGGATTGGCCTTTTCGACAGTGAGGCTCGTGAATTTGTCTCAGACGATAACACATACATAGGCGCGAGAAATATGCGACGGACCATTGCGATCCGGGTATCTTGGTTCCGAGGACAACTGACCTCCGCCCACCCTTCCTTCTCCCACTAGTATTCTTAGTCATTATCAATCCCATCCATGCGCCGCTGTCCCGTCTGCTATATATAAGGCTGCGATTGTGCTAATCATGTTTTGCACATCTCCCAACTTCCACAAATTCATTCATCTCCTCTTTCGGTGATACTACACAATGCCTGCCGTCACCTCTGGCAAAGTGCTTGTTACTGGTGCAAATGGCTATATCGCCATGTGGCTCGTGCAGAGCCTGCTCGAGCAGGGCTTCTCCGTGCGGGGCACCGTCCGCTCCGAGCAAAAGGCTGCACATCTCCGCGACGTCTTCAAACCCTTCGGCGACAAGCTCGAGCTGGTCATCGTCGAGGACATAACCAAGGTGCGCCTCACTGTTCATCCACCCTACTAACCAGCAATAACCGTGCACCCACAGGAGGGCGCGTTCGACGAGGCCGTCAAGGGCGTCGATGCGATTGAGCACACCGCCTCGCCGTTCCACACGAACGCCGTCGAGCCCGATGAGCTGATCGCGCCCGCGGTCAAGGGGACGACGTCCGTGCTCTATAGTGCGCTGCGGCACGGCGCGTCGGTCAAGCGCATCGTCGTGACGTCGTCGTGCGCGGCGGTGCTCGACCCGAGCGCGCCGCGGCTGTTCAGCGAGGCAGACTGGAACGAGAGCAGCATCGCGGAGGTGCGCGCGCAGGGGCGCGACGCGACGGGCATCGCGAAGTACCGCGCCAGCAAGACGCTTGCGGAGAGGGCAGCATGGGAGTTCTACAACACGCACAAGGGGAGCGTCGGGTGGGACCTCGTCGTGCTCAACCCGCCTTTTGTGTTTGGCCCGGTGCTGCACCTCGTAGAGGCGCCAGAGAAGCTCAACTCGTCCATGCTGGAGTGGTTCCACACGGTGATCAAGGGCGGGAAGGACAAGGCTGCGCTGTCGTCGCTGGGGTGAGTCCCGCGGGCTTGTTCACTGGACATGCGCTGATCTGCCGCGCTGCAGCTCATGCTGGATCGACGTGCGCGACCTCGCCGAGGCGCACGTCCGCGTGCTGAAGGTGCCCGAGGCGGGCGGCGAGCGCATCATCGTCTCTGCCGGGCCGTTCAAGTGGCAAGACTGGGGTGCGTGTCCTGTGCTCTCTTCAAAGCCGCTCGCTCACCGCTTCCTCTCAGTGATTGCAACGCGCAGCATCACGTCGGACGTGCCCGCGGGCGATGAGAGCTACGACCCAAAGACGGTGAACTATGGCCTCGACTACGACACGTCCAAGGCGGGGCGGATCCTCGGACTCGAGTACCGTTCGATGCCGGAGAGCATCCGTGCTATGCTCGAGGACTTTAAGATCAAGGGCTGGTGGAAGCCCTCGAGCGCGTGAGTGGCAGTGCATGCCAGGAAGTATACGAACATCGCATGCGTGATGGAATGATAGAAGGAAGAGAGCAAGACTTGTATGATTACGAGCTTGGCATGTCGCAGCATTCAATACCAATTCGGAGATAGGTCTGAGAAGCTTCGCTGTGCACCGCTGATCCCCAGTAAGCAGAGCGAACGTTGTTGACAAACCTGCTCCAGAGCTTATCGACCTTGGAGACCGCCGCAACCAGCTCCTCACGGGAGCACACACAGACAAAGTGATGAGTACAATCAGATGAACTATGGTACCGATACAAGTATACTCCAGTCCAGTCGCGGAAACCGTCCAGCTAATACTCTATACTATGCTCTCCGGCGCACTTAGAACTTGACCTTGGAGACGGTATTGTAGAAGTGCTTGCCCTGGAGGGTCGCGAGCTCAAGCTCGAGTGCGGTGGGCTGGCGAGAGCCATCGGGGCCAGCGAACGTGCCAGCGCCCCACGGGCTGCCTAGGAGGATGTCAGCATGTGCTTAGACAAAAGCGAGTAGAAGATGCGAGTTCGCGCATATATGCACGTGATGCGTGCAGGGTGCGCGTCAAGGTGCATATATGCGCGAGGAATGGAAGCGAGGTGGAAATGAACAAAGTACTCACCGCCGCGGACCTCGGTGAGGTTGGCAAGCTGGGCAAAGGTGGTGCTGTAGCCGAGGGGGACGAAGATCAAGCCGTGGTGGACAAAAGTGGACAAAGCGTTGATCGCGGTCGTCTCTGCACAACATTGTCAGCACTGCTCTCCGCTTCACAACTTGAATTACACTCACCCTGACCACCACCGGGAGTGCCAGTGGAGACGAAGAGGGACACATATTTGCCAGCGAGGGCGCCCGAGGCCCAGAGGCCGCCGGTGGCGTCCCAGAAGGCCTTCCACTGGGCGGGGAAGTTGCCGTAGCGCGTCGGGATGCCGAAGATGAAGGCGTCGAACTGGGGCAGGTCCTCCGGGGCGAGGACGGGGTAGTTGGGCTTCGCGGGCGCGTGCATCTTCTCGAGGACGGCCTGCGGGAGCGTCTCCGCAATCCTACATGGCGCAAGCAAAGGCGCGTGAGCCCGGTAACGCGCGGTGAGGTCATCGCGTGGGTACGCACTGGTAGATGGTCACGGAGCCGCCAGCCGCCTCGACGCCGCTCTTGACGGCCTCGGCCACTGTGTGGGATCAGCATGTCAGAAATAGGGGGTAGGGCGGACGAGGACGTACGCTTGGCGATGTGGCCGTACATGGAGTAGATGACGATGGCAATCTTGGGCGACATGTCTGCGGTGGTCTGGGTAGTAGTAGCGGGTGCTGGAGTGGGCTCGGGGGCGGTAGGTGCAGACGAAGCTGGGGGATGGTGAGTGGGTACTCGCAAGAAAGAGGGGGCTTATATACCGGCAGCGGGGGCGGGCTTGTCGTCTTCCAAGTTGTTCTTCGTGCGTTTGCTAGGGAAACACATCCAACACGCGGTAGATATCGGTAAGGAAGAGGGGGAGAACTGAAGATCGGCCGGCTTTTATATATCGATCGAGCGTCTGCTCGCGCGCGAGCAGGATCTCCATACGCAGGTCCATCGTTCGCAGGCTTTGGCTGGCCGCCCGCCACCGTCGCCTGGGACATCCCGCCTCGAAATGGCCATCGCCTTTGGTGCCCTGCCTCTCGCGTCCTACGCTCCGAGCCCGTGCCCTGTCAGCCGTTTTGATTACCCGTCGCCTGCGCCGCCGACGATGAGCAAGCACGGCGCGCGATGCGTCCAGGCGGCGGGAGTTCCTGTCCCGTTATGGAATCTATGATGCGCACTCCCCCCGTTTAGGAAACCCCTCTGGCGCACACTCCATACTCGCCGTGTGCGCAGACCTCGCCGTGTGCGCAGACCTCGCCGCGTGCGCAGACCTCGCCGCGTGCACAGACCTCGCCGCGTGCACAGACCTCGCCGTGTGCGCAGACCACGCCTTGCGGATGAATGCGCGTCAGTGTGTTTCTCCCGACGCGTCGGAGCGAGTGCATGAGCTCACGACAGCACGCTTCCGCACCGCATTTGGCTTCTCGTTCTCACAGCCCGACGCTTGCACTTTTCTTCCTTTACAAGCAGCCTTTCACCTCGTAATTCTGCATCCACGTCTTGCTGACCGCTGCGCTGGCCTCCTGCCCGACCCCGACAAATATTTCATATCTCTCTGACGAAGAAATAGCCTAAATGGCCTGCGTGTCACAGCAGAAACTGATGCTTAGAATACGCTGACGCGAATCGCATGTGTCAAGGTCTGACAAAGCCTTCGCCCGACTCCGCGACCGTCTTCCTCTCCGGGCGGCATTGTTGAATACGGCCCCTCGTGCACCACGCTCTCACATCATCCGTCTATGTTAGCGCCATGCTCCTCTGTTTGCGGATGCACAAGCTATCACCAGCTCTTCTGTCGTCCTCATAGGAGCACTCTTGATGAACCCTATGGTCTTGCGGACGCGCACGCGGCAGGCTGAACACCGCCGATGTCAACGCTCGCCTTTCAACGCCGGCGATGCTGCACATACGGGACCGGGCTCGGTATCTAGACCAATTGCTATTCGTCCGCCTCCGGTTCCGAATTGCGTCTAGACTGCGACACTGTCAACTGCGACTCCTGTAGAACAAAATGCATCAGATCGAGAGTCTGTGCGCTCGCACGTTGCGACCCCTGCACATGATCCGGCGTGCGTTGCTATTCCACCCAATCACGCATTCATGTTCTGTTCCGGCCTGCTTCGGTACGCCAATGTGCTCTTACCTCGCCGCGGTTTGATCCCGAACCCGCCTGCTCTTCCAGGCGCCCAAAAGCTCCTGTATCCTTTGTGGAGACTACGTCTCCTCCATGTCCGGAGACTTGCTCTGTATCATGATGCAAGAAACTTCCGTGAAACACCCCGGAATCCTGATGGGCCTTCTCCCCGACCCGAATTGTGTTATCGCTACTGCGCATTCCTCTCGCGTCGAGCACCGGAAGCTGATCAAGCGCAGCCTTTCGTCTCGCGGCTCGTCTCGCCGGATCGGATGGACTGAGCACAGGTAACTGGTGTCCGACGCATGCACCGGGAGAGCTCGGGTGCGCACAAAGCGCTGCCCTTGTAAGCGGACGTCTTCGCCACCCCGGTATCCTTCAAATACACGCATGCGCTGTATGCCTCCAACTACTTTGTCTTGTTGAAGGGATATCGCTCACTCCCACTCTCCTTGTCGAATTTGGCAGATCTGGTGCTCGAGCTTCTGAAGACTTTGACAATCAGCGCCGTACCAGCTCTCTGGGAATCGTCCCATACGCTGTGCCTGTTTCTCCTCGTGTAGCCTATGCCGATGTCACGACTGGCCCCCCTCTGATGTTAACCGGCTTCCTATTTGCGCACGTGCCGTAGCCACTGGCGCTCATACGCTTCCTCTTTCTCTGCTCTGTTGTCTCGTTTGACGCCACACTTAATGGTCACCCCTGGTTGTCGTATGGTCTGCTACGAATGCTCGCCCCATATAGCTCTTGTTCAATTGAAAGAACAGAATACCCGGACGCAACAGCATTTCCTCCCGGGCTTGACACTCGGTCTTGTACGACTGCCGGAGCCATGGTTACCCTGCTTGGTATGGTTCTGGATAAGAATCCAGGGGTAACTCTTGCACAGCGTTATTGACACGTACTCTATATAGCTGAATCGCATATATTTTCACGTTCTCTCCTTAGAACCCACGCCTCCAGACACCGAACTGCATCATGCAAACCGCTCGAGACATAGTAGACAGGGTCGTCAACCTCGTGAGCTCAGTCCACGCTCCATCATAGTGAGCCAACAGCATTGACGACATTCCAGTTTTCTTGCAGCTGCAAACAGCATGACAGTGGCTTTTCGGACACCATACACACGTGTCGGTGTCATTATTGCGGCGATGAGCACATCCCGCAGTCGCTCGCGTCTAATTTTTGGCGACAGCGACAGCAAGAACGAAATGCAACGTGGCGTCCGCATCCCAAGATATCGCAGCAGTGGCTTCGAAACGGAGCTTTACCACCTGTTTACCCATACTCGCCGTATGTCTGCTATGCACCGCCTACTCCTGCCTTGCCTGTCCCACTCGTTGCATCCCCTGCATTCCCCTTGGAGCCAATACTATGGTCTTGGTATCCGCCACAACCAGCACTCGACATTCCAGGGCCGTACTCATCGTTGCCTTGGTATACCCTCACTGACGCGTCGGGAACACCAATAATACCGTCACATCCACCGCCGCCACCATACATATTCTGGCCATGATAGTAGCATCGAAGATGATGTCCGATTCTCTCCCTTCCAGTGTGCAAGGAGCTACTGTGGTCGAGTGTTGTGCCGCTTTGGGTTGTCTGTCTTAGGTATTGATACTACAGTGACATACCAATATCCGTGCATTTGGGCTATGGGACGCAGGAGTTTGGGATTTTCATACTGCTGGGGTTCCTCGGACGCTCATGCGCTATCAGTCGAATAAAACATTCCCATCTCTCGCACGTATATCAAAGTGTTTGCTTAGTTTTGCCCAGTTCTGTTGTGCAGTGCCCAGTACAGCCAGTTGCCCGGGTCCCGGGCCGACATGCGTTGGAATTTAGGTGCCAATTAGTTGAAGTTAACCTGAAGACGTTGTGGTGGTAGCCTGCACAATACGCCAGAAGTTCCGTCTCTAGACTGTAAAAGTAGCAAGAAAGTCATATTGCCAAGTAGATGGGGTATTGTCAGGGTAAAAGACAAGCAAGAGAGTTGAGATGAGAGCAGGGCTGTCTGGTTTATATGGGCGAGCGAGAGGATCGACCACATGGGCTCATCGTAGCAAACAGCGATTCACTTTGCTGAGATAATCTTGCGTAACACACGCTCTGCGCACCGTGCACGGTGTGCGAAGGATGTGCACAGAGCAGCACAGACTCAACTGCACCTTGCACCATCTGCCTCGCTTGCTACTGGATCCAGCTAGGATTTCCGGACGTGACTAGATCTGCCTGGACTTGACTCATTTTTCCTCAGCCCAATTAGTGTCAAATTTGACTGGCCTTGAGCGGGGACGTAGCAGCGAGAATTAAGTGAATAATTTAAATGTGTTCAGCCACAAATGGTCCGAAGCACGTGAGCTACGCTGCACTCTGCCGCCCGGCGGCGCCTTCCTAGTCTGCACGCTCTGCTTGGAAAAAATGGCTTCAAGCTCATCACAGCTTCCCTCTTCCGTCTTCGACCCGCGCCGACATGTCGGCATCAACCACGAGCGAGTCACAAATGTATCTAGTACGGACTACCCGGGCCATTACCCCGACGAGGACCACAGCTGGAACTTTGTAAAGTTCAAGCAGGCAAGTCGCCACCACTTGGATGAGTGCGTGCTGACAGGGCGCGGCAGAAACTCGCAGTCTCGGTGAAGAGACTGTCGCAACGATCCGTCGAGTTCGACCTGGTGGGTGTGGATGCGTCGATAGCAAACGCGCTCCGGCGGATCATGATTGCAGAGGTGCGCTGCATGTCCTCGCAGTGGATGTCCCGTGCTGAACGGAGCGCAGGTACCCACGATGGCTATTGAGCATGTATACATCTGGAACAATACCTCCGTCATCCACGACGAGATCCTCGCGCAGCGGCTCGGCCTCGTTCCGCTCGGCGTCGACCCGCGCACCTTCGAGTTCCGCACGCCATCCGATGCACCGACGGACCGCAACACACTCGTCTTCCGGCTCAATGTGGCGTGCGAGCGCGTTAAAAGTGCCCCGAGGGGCAGCGCGAGTGCGTTCACGCACGAGCATGTCAAAAGCGGCGACCTTGAGTGGGTGCCGCAGGGCGAGCAGGCGGCGGTGTTCGCGGACAAGCCCCCCGCACCGACAAATAAGGTGTGCATGCCGTTCCTTCGTTAGAGTCACTGCTGCTCACAGATTTGTAGGAAATCGTCCTAGCAAAACTTCGACCAGGCCAGGAGGTCGAGATGGAGCTACACGCGATCAAGGGCGTCGGGAAGGAGCATGCAAAATGGAGCCCCGTCGGTGAGTCTTCCCCGTCCACTCGCACACTGCGGCCAAAGGCGCGCTCACACCGAACGCCGCCGCGCAGCGACCGCATCGTACCGCCTGCACCCCCTCATCGTCCTGAACCCCGCGAAGCCCGTTCCCCCGCATCTCGCACACAAATTCGCCAAGTGCTTCAGCCCGGGCGTCGTCCGCGTCGACCCAAGCGGAAAGGTGCGTCTCGCGCTGATTCACAGTGGGGCTATGTCTAATGTGAGGACAGGTGTCGATCGACGAGCGGCACCTGCGCAAGGAGAGCATGTCGCGCGAGGTGCTGCGGCACCCCGAGTTCGAGGGCTGCGTCGAGCTCAAGCGTATCCGGGACTGGTTCATCTGTGCGTCTATCCTCCTTTCCCCATCCACGTCTCCTCGCGGCGGTAGATTTCGGCAATTTCTTTTCACGCGTGCTGATGAGTGTCTGCGCAGTCAACGTCGAGTCGGAGGGGCCATACGCGCCAGAAGAGATGTTCCTGGAATCGATCAAGGTGATGCGTGCCAAGATCGCGCTGGTACGCGAAGCTGCGGAGGCGCTGCTCGCGGCGCCGGACTCGGAGGGTGGGGTTGTTGTCAGCGCGGACGGGGATGTCGAGATGGAGAACACCTGATAGAAAGGTTAAATGAGACACATACAGCTTCCCCTTCCCCTATTTGACAGAGATTTAGAATTTAACAATGTGCTCACCCCCTTGAAGGCTTGCTTCTCCCGCGATGCAGTCCATCGAAGTGAGTTGCATTCAGTGTTAACGAATATGTCCTCTTGCCTTTCTCATCGTCGTCGAGGTAGCGTACATGTTGTTATGGACCCATTTCGTAGTAGGTGACTTTGACATAGACGTACAGCGCACCATTGAGATGTAGCAACGCACAGCTAGCGCGAGTATTTCGGCACTTCGTGGTGTGTAATGTACGAAAATTCACCAGAGCAGACAAAGAAGTAAAGTAAATAAACGTGTGCAATGATACATCCATCCTTCCTCTTCCATCCAATCTACTCTACACCGTCTGGCATCTCTCTTATCCAATGCAATCTAAATAACCTTCCCTACCGGGTTTCCTACTCCGCCACCGGATCCACCCGCTTCTCGACGCCGCTCTCCAGACTGCCCTCCTTGTGCGCGGTGCTCATATGCAGATGGCGCGGCTCGCGGCCACCGGCGGTGAGGGGCACGTCGCCGTGCGAGTGGGTGTCGTCGTGGAACGTATGTGCGGCGCCCGAGGCCGCGAGGTCGAGCCCGACATAGTCGTATGCAAACTCGCCCATCTCCGCGTCATCGATGCCGAGGATCTCGGCTTCCTCGGACGCGCGCAGGCGCAGCCCCGGGATGAAGTGCATGACCCAAAGGATGGCCGTCTGCGGGCGGGTCAGCGGACTCCGGGCACAGCGGGCGGGGAACTTACGGTGACCACGAAAGAGTAGCTGAGGCCCGAGAACGAGTCTGCGAGCTGGAAGCCGAGCTGGATGTAGTGGTGGTCGAGCCAGCCACCGCCGATGGTCGTGATGTGGTCAAAGTCCGCGACGCTCTTCTGCGCGAAGAGGCCAGTCAGGACCTGTAAGCGCGTCTCGTCAGTATCCGGTGTATTTGACGCCGGTCAGGTTAGAGCTTACATTGCCGACGATACCGCCGATGGCGTGCGAGGCGAAGATATCGAGGGTGTCATCGTAGTTGAAGATGTACTTGAGCTGTGTGGCAAAGTTGCAGACCGTGCCAGCCATAAAGCCGAACAGGACCGCCGCAGCTGCATCGCAGAATTAGCAATGAAGGCCAGACACACGGACAGCGCCGCTTACGGGAGCCGACGAAACCAGAGCCAGGCGTGATCGCAACAAGGCCCGCAATCGCACCGGAGCAGAAGCCGACGACGCTCCACTTGCGCTCGAGGCGGTAATCCCACAGCATCCAAGTGAGGCCGCCCACGCTCGCGGCCAAGTTCGTGACGATGCACGCCTGGATCGCGCGCAAGTTCGCACTAAGCGCGGAACCGCCGTTGAAGCCGAACCAACCGAACCAAAGGAAGACCGTGCCGATAACGACGTAGGTCGTGTTGTGCGGCTTGTACGCGAGGCGCTCGGTTCCCCAGCCGCGGCGGCGGCCGAGGTAGATGGAGATGGCGAGTGCAGCAGTGCCGGAGGAGATGTGCACGGGCGTGCCCCCCGCAAAGTCGAGCCCGCCCATGATGAATGCCCACCCATGCGGGTTCCACGTCCAGCACGCGATCGGGTCGTACACGACCGTCGTCCAGACGAAGACGAAGACCATGAGCGGGCCGAGGCGGGCGCGCTCGGCGGCGGCGCCGATGGCTATCATGGGCCTATGAAGGGAAAGATCATGTGAGCGCGAGGCATGAGAAAGGGTATGGGGACGTACGTGATGGCGGCGAACATGAGCTGGAAGACGCAGAAGGCGAGCGAAGGGATGCGCTCGCTGCCGACGGACGGCTGCTGGAGAGCGCCTTTGAGGCCAAAATGCTCTGCACAGGAGTCAGCGGGGGCGCATATAGCCAGGTCCGCTGCACGCACGAAGGTTGCCGATGTATTTGCCGGCGGTTTCACTAAACGCGAGAGAGTACCTGCGAGACAGTTAGCGGTCGTCCGAGCGTCTGAGTGGTCAGTGCATACCCCCAGAAGAACCACTGGGATGACGAGTCAGAAACGTCGGCAGTAGACGAGCGAGGCGTACCTGGAAGGAAACGACGGCGAGAGTCATCATGGACATCCAGATCATGGAGAGGGCATTTTTGCGGCGGAGGAGACCCGAGTAAAAGAAGCCAACGCCGGGAATCATGATCCAGACGAGAGCAGTGGAGGCGAGGACCCATGCGATGTCGCCGAGGTTGTAGACCCAGGTGGTGCCCGAGCTGGGGTCGAACCAGTTAAGGTCGCCCGCTGCGGTCGCCGTCGTGTGAGCGGGAGTCAGCGGGGGTATGGAAGGGGTACTCACAGGCGTCGTAAGAGACGTTGACCATGGTGGGCTGCTAGACGGTGATGACAGGCTGCACGACGAGGCGAACGGTGGCAGCACGCGGCGAGCTCACAGACGCGGGGTTCGTGGAAGGAAAAGAAGCAGGGGCATCTTGGGCGGTGTAATAAGGGCCGCGGTGTCCCCCTCGGGCGCCCATCTGACAGCTCCTGGCATTCCCGCCAAGCCACGGCAGCAGCGATGTGTGCCCCCCTCCCTATCGCCCTCCCTCCCTATCGCCCAATCACATCCCGCTCTCGTATCTCTCCACGGGCTCCAGCGTGCGCAGCCCCTGCTCCCGCCTGCGAGCTGCCTGTGCCCGCCCGCCCATCACCGTCTGCCCGCCTCTCGCGGCCGTGGCTTCTGTGCGCCCGCTGCCCGACGATGGCGGCGGGGACTGCGGGAGTGCGGGAATCGTTATCTCGCCCGCGGGACTAGAGCCCGATCGATCGCGCCGCAACTTGTGCATGCCCATATCAGGCACACCCAGAACAGCCCCGGCGCCTTTCCGCCACCCCACCCCCGCGCCCGCGCCCGCGCCCTTATCGCCAAACAGGGGTACCCTTTGGCCTATCGCTCCCAACGACCGTGCAATTCGTTGTCCCGTCGCTCCCCGCCAAATCCGTACCTCCCGCCCGCTGCCACTGGCCTGCACCTCGCCAGGCTATTCCTGGAGTCTGCGAACGATACCCCTAATCGGCGTCGGCTGAGCCTTCGTCGCACTTGCCAAGTTCGACGGATTATGTCCGGTGCATCCATGCCATCGCCCTCCGTGCGTCCTCCATGCGTCGCCGGTGTGTCCTGCTCAACCACACCATACCACCTCACGCTTTGACAGCTGGCCGAACGCCTTCGCGGCTGCGTCGTGTGCCTGGATCACGGCTAACGCCAGGCTCCCTCGGCATCAGCTGCGAGAGCGAATTCCTATCGGCTGCTAGTCGTCCTGTGCCGTCTGCTGCTTCGTGCCTGTGGTCCGCTACGGTGTCTTAGGACGGCCCTCCCTTGCTTGGCGTGCCTAGGCTGCGTCCTCCCAGCGAGTTCACCCACTTTATCACATGCAAGGCAATGTCTTAGGGGCGCCTGCTATCGTGGAAGCAAATCTGACATCACATTTGCAAAGGCAGCGAACACAGGATGCACTTTCTCACTCTACGGCTTGCATCACTCTTTTTTAAGCCAGTACTATATTTGCTATTGCGGTAGCGGACGCTGAGACGGCGCCGATGAATGCGGGTAATTGTTCTGCACAGCGAGGACGAGGCTTCTTGACAGGTTTCTCAAGCAGATGACGTCCGGACCTCATCACGAGCAGCCTGCCAATGCACATCACCTGGCTTGACAGCGTGGTCGTCATCAGCGAGCCAGAATTGAATATTTCGGACACGACCTTCGCGGCTGGTAGATTCCCGCCCCGTGTAGACATTTGCCGGTCGTGAGGCACAGCGCTGACGCCGACGCTGGGAGGACGTTAGCGCCCCTCGCCAACGTGCTAGCTACTCCACCACTTGTGTCTCGGGTCTGTCTTATCGGCAATTAGCGCAGCAGGCAGTATTGTGCTCGGCATTCACCCAGCATCCGGATTTCTGCTGGTGATCGCCAAAGGTTCCTGGGCGGTCAAGTCGGCGTTCTCGTCGTGTATCGGTGCACTTTTGCCGGAGCAGGTACCACTTCAGCGTGCTGGAGGGGCGCGCATATACGAGGAATGGCCTGCAGCAATAATTCACATTCGCGCTCTCCGTGGCGCTGCGCAGAACACCTGTCGGGTTCATCTGTCATGGCCCCATCACGATCCCCTCCCCCAAATACTTGTGTGTCGACCACCCGATACGTTGTACTGGGAGGTTTGCTCTTGCAATGATTAGGATATGACCCACATCGTATGACCTTATACTCTACCAGCAGATGACCTTAGTATGGCCAGTCCTGTGCTCGTCCCACCTTCCGCTGTACATCGCCACCCGCTCCTCAGTAGGCTACTCATTCGTTCTAACTATCTCACGGATGGCCACCGTACCTCTATCGCTGCCAAATGCTCACCGCCATCCGATCAGTCGTTCTGAGGTGTGCCTTCAGGTCTCCATCGGTCCTATGTGGCGTGCTGCAAATGAGGGATGGGGTATTAGTCCGTGGAAGTTGACGGCGGGCTAGTGACCTCACCGAAATGATGGGGACTCTCCGCCGGAGTCTGGAGACTTTGATGCAAGACAGCATCCGCCTCTGATCCCTCGAGTTGCGCCGGATTCTGTTGTTCCCTCGTGGCACACCTCATACTGCGTGTACTGTTGTTTGTCAATTCGAATACAATCCGAGCTGTCCTTACAATCCACTGCTGTGGGTCTGACCAAGGCAGCCGCTGAATGCTGCGGCACTTGAACGACTTCCACCCTCTAGCCATAAAGACACGGAAGCAACGAGGTCAGCCCCTACGCGTACGACGCGTTCGGACCAGCTCAATGTGCGGTTGCAGGCTTCTAGTTCCTCACATGGCATCCGTCCACAGGGAGCGTGTGCGGCACACCACGCTCCTCCCCTCCAATTCTTTCCTGCGCTATTGGGTCTTGCGGGTTACGCCTCACCTTCTCGAACCTCCGACTTGGCTACAGCATCTGGCCTGTCTCACGGTGCATGAACGGAGTCAGCCACACGGTCCGGCACGACATGCGAGATCGCGCAACTAATGTACTCAGCTTCAACGAAGTCACCTCAGCTTCTTTTCCGACTCGCTTGTATTCAGGTCGCTACAAAGCGCTAACCTTATGTAGTGTCTGGATCTTGTGCCTTACACCTTCGACCTACCATTCTCTCCTGACTCCCCGGTTTCCAATTGCGTGCGGTGCATTACAATATCCTGTGCTGGATGCGTGTTGCACCGCGGACCGCGAAGCGCACGAATTCCAGCCGCATTCGTGGCAGGCTGTGGCAGAAGTCTATAGCGCCCAGAGGCGGACCAGCCGGACCGGAATTGCCGGTACGCGTTCGGAACGAGACCGGCGCTCCGGATGCCGAAAGATGCCGCGTGGTCTGTGGCTTTGTGGCTGGCGCTTCACTTGAACTTGTCCGCCGCCTCTGCTCACCATCTCGTGCTCACCGACTGTGTCAGCCTCGTCTCTGCACGTACTTCGATATGGCGGACACATCACGGATAGGCATCAACCACCGGAGCACAATTGTGGACCGCTCTGAAGACTCCATCAGCCGCTTGTGCTCGCTTCATCCGGATACTTCGCCATATGGGTCCCGCTGATGGCCACGGCTCGCGGAGATATAAGTCGGAATATGCTTCTGTGCCGCATGACCAGTGCGCCACAGATATTGGTAAGCACCGGGCGCTCGTCCATTGCGACGCCGTATAACAACCTGCGGCTGACGGATTTCCCTGTGTTGCTCTTGTCTCCCCCTCTGCCTCTCGCCGCCCCCGCCCTCATTCCCATCCCCTGTCGACTTGGGGCATTCACTCCGATGTTTGATACTACTTATAGACTACTGAAGGACGGCCTAGACATCATCAAGGCGCCGACATAGGTAACGCCACAGATGCCACACTCGACTTCGGCCACTTGTAAGTACTTCTCGACTTCGGTATGGACATCTAATCAACCTCGCGGACGAAAGAAGACGTTGCGAAGGCATGGACCAGCATGGATACTCGTAGGCACCCCGTATCGACGGACGTCACCGCTGCGTTGCGCATAACTGGACGTTGGAGATCAGCCTCTTCGGACGGCGGGGGATGGATAGTTGTGAGTATTTATTTGCGCGCTCCTGTTCTTGCGTGTCGGCAACATCGCCGATACAGTGATACCTCGTTCACCTACAGGAGAAATCTGAGGCTGTCCGCCCTCGCTGGCAGGAATGTCGTAGGGCGACAGGTTCTCGGGTCTACCCCGTCGCTGTATGTGGGCCCAGCCGAGGCGTATGATGCTGCGCGCATTGGCGGCCATCGTATGCGGTCTGTGGCCCCCTCGGCATCGGATGTGGCCGTTGCGAAGCCCCTACGGGAGATGCAGCACTATCAACCCACCTTCTATCAAGCACATAATTAGCCCCAGTCGACGTACGAGGCGGGGTGTATCATCCTGTTATCGGCGTCGGTCGTGTCTCCTTTGGAGATGCGCTGGGACGTGCCATCAAGAGTAAATCAACCCATTCGGGCAACGAAATACGACAACATGGCCAAAAATAAATTAAAATCCTCTTTAAACGTCCCATGTGGATGGGAGGTCTCGGAGAAGTCTCAGAAGACGTACGAGGCAGGATGCATCATCCTGTTATCGGCGTTGGTTGTGTCTCCTTCAGAGATGCGCTGGGACGTCCCACCGAGCGGAAAGCAACATATTCGAGCGACAAACTACGACGACATGGCCAAAAATAAATTAAAACCCTCTTTAAACGTCCCATGTGGATGGGAGGTCTCGGAGAAGTCTTAGAAGACGTACGAGGCAGGATGCATCATCTTGTTATCGGCGTCGGTTGTGTCTCCTTCAGAGATGCGCTGGGACGTCCCACCGGGCGGAAAGCAACATATTCGAGCGACAAACTACGACAATGTGGCCCCAAAGAACTCAAAACCCTCTTTATATATCCCACATGGACCGGAGGTCTCGGATAAGTCTCAGAAGACGTACGAGGCAGGGTGCACCATCCTGTTATCGGCGTTGGTCGTGTCTCCTTCGGAGATGCACTGGGACACCCCATCGAGTGGAAAGCAATGCATTCGGCAAGCAAACGCAGCAAAACGGCCTAAAATACAATAAACCCTCGCTAAACGTCTCATGTGGACGAGAGGTCTCTAATACGTCTCAGTGAGCGTACGAGACAGGACGTATCATCCTGTTATCGGCGTTGGTCGTGTCTTCTTCGAAGATGCCCTGGGATGCCCTACCGAGTGGAAAGCAACATATTTGGCAGATAAACACCACAAAACGGCCAACAATAAAAAATTCCTACGTGGACAAGAGGTCTCGGATGCGTCCCGGGAAACGGACGAGATAGGGTGTATTATCCTGTTATCGGCGTCGGTCATATCCCCCTCGGAGATGGGCCAGAACATTCCACCAAGCAGGAAAATAAAATCGATGGTGACCCAATGTGTCATTGACAAGCAAAGCAGAAACAAAGCGGCAGACGCCCTCTTGAGGGTGCGCGCGGTACTCTGCTGGGTTCAGTAGGACGTCCGAAGTGGAAGTATCCCCCGAGACTGTATCGGGGTCACTGGGAAAATCCGTGTGTTACCCGTACCCACGCAATTCCCACATTCAATGGCGAACCTAAAGAAAAAAGGCAGCAAATTTGGAAAGTTTGTAAAGGTGTACCGCTGACGGCCTCCGAGGACCCGCCCGACCTTTTGTCGAGCCCCGAAGCAATCTATAAAACCTTACTGCTGGTATGCATGTTGCTTTCCCTGCAAGTGTGCAAAAACAGTCAACCGAGTACCGAGCATGAATGAAATGCGGTGAAGGTTATGGAGAACCCGGTGAAGAAGAATGGTGCTCTTCCAAGCGTACGTGAAATGCTCGGCAAGTTTCCAGCAGGCTGTCCGCGCGGCAGGCATCTGCCGCACCGTATATGCAGCTGGGTTTTGATATTTTAACTTATCAGGTCATCTTATCAGTATAATCGATTTTATTCATCGAGGCTGTTTTCTCGCTCGCTCATTCTTCGCAACCTCATATCTGCCCCGTCCATTTCTATTATGGCTTCTCTGACCAAAATATGGAAAGAAAATAGTGTTGACAGTGTCCTGTTATTGCTGTTTTCTCAAATATACCTCAGGCGGCTCGGTGACTTCTTCGAACATGTGCTCAAATGTCTCGCCAATTCTAATCAGATTACCATGGCATGACGGTTGCCTAGGTTTTCGGCCAAGTACAAATACCAGACTGTTCCTTCATCACCCTCGGAAGTGCGCTAGGGCAACACGTACTGCGCACTGCGGGCTTGATCGACAATCCGAAGATCGACAGACGGGGGTGTGAACCTAGCAGCACACAGGGTTGAGTCGACAAAATGAACTCCCGACAATGATAACAGCTGATGACAGCGACGATCACTGATAGGTCCATAACGGCGGATTTGCAAGGTCGACGTAGGCGACGGGTCAGAGGATCGTCATTGTCCTTCGTTGTGTCTCCGGCAGTCGCGCACCGCAGCCGCTCTTAGCGGACGCGTGCGTGCGTTGCAAACTGCTCGCTCAAGCGTAGGCTGGACCTCACTCTCAACTATCGTCGCACGCTTCTGCTTGAGCGAAGTATATCTATGCTGGAAAGTGATAAGTGCGTCGGAGCAGAGCCGGACGCAGCACAAGGACGGTTCGTTTGTTTGGTAATATAGGTGCTCGCACAAACTACACCCGACAAGGCTCGAAAAGTGACAACTGTACCGCGGTTGAACCTGGTGCGACGCGGCATTTGCCAATGCTGCCCGGGCTGTATGTTTACTGACCCGTCTCGACGCATTAAGTGCCGTGAGAAGTCTGCGAGAAGAGGATCGGGATGTAGCAGTTGCGGGATCCGAAAGACGATGGGAGACTTGAGTTATTGTCAAGAAGCCTCGGCAGGACTAGGCAGTTGTGATGGGTATCACGGGGTGCATGTATATACGCTTCGATCAATCAACGCAATTCGCCCGAGGGCGGAGTTCGTTGAGCGATGCTTTGCTCAGCGAGGGCCTGCGTGCGGCGTGCCCGAGCTTCCGACATCCTCCGTTGAATCGAATGATATTTGGCGAGTCTGAGTCTGAGATCGGAAAAGCCATAAGACGCGAACGATTAGCTCGGAATGGGTCGTGGCAAGTGCCGAGGCAGCAATGCGTCGGACGATCCCATGACCAGCCAGTCAGGTGATAGCGCCCGTCTCGCACGCGCGTCGCTGCCAATTCAGTGGGAGGCGTATATAATGGAGAGGGGATCACGACACGCCGCTTCCTGCGACATCTTGCGCTAGGCAACCAGCAACAGCACGTACCATGCGCTGTACCCAGGGTTGGAACACCGGAGGGACCTACGGTGACATACAAGCCTGGGAAAGACGGTTCAATTCGGCGGCCGCTTCCCTCCTGGCTGAATTCGGTCGCGAACGGGTCGACGGACAGAAGGGACTCGCGGGGGGACGATCACGACAATACAAGGCGCGCACCGTTGTTCCACGCAGCGTTCCTTCCCGACAATGCAACCAGAATTCCCCGGGGAGAATCGCACATCAGACCGAGGAGCAATGATAGACCCGAGAACACCCGATATGGCCTGCTGGCCGAGGATTTGCAACGCGCACCCGAGCGATAAGGGGCCTCGAGGAGCCTGGGGAGTCATACGAGGCTGCGATGCCCTGCTTATGGAGCGATCGAGGGAGCGAGGAGACGCAGAAGTAGGGACGATCCGGAGGGATGGGTGCTCTGCGCGCCCAGGTGACGCAAGATTGATGCGCGAATGAGTCGCGGGGTTGCGCGAGAGCAGCGTCCATACTGGAGCGCGAGGCGGGTGTCACTGTGAGTTTTTGCAACACGCTTGCTGCGATTGGGATCTGGAGCGGCGGGCTAGGTGCCGGGCCCGGGCAGGGAGACGGAGAAGCAACAGACGGGCTCCGTTGTCGAGGCTGGAGGGGGCTGGAGCGCGCGGCGAGCTCGTCATGTCGCGTCTTATGTGCCGTCGGCCGCGGATCCCGCTGGGGCTGGGGCGGCGAGGCTGACAGATGCTGCGATGCAGTGATGACGAACAGCGGAGGCAGGGTGGAATTACCCCGGCGCCGATACCGCCGCTCCGAGCGTCGCCGAGCATGGCAACTGCACTATCGAGGAGCGAGTCGATGCGGGCTCCCCTAGGTGCGCGGTGGCGGGGCGATCGCGCGAACGGCGGGGCTGGTGTGGGGCGCCACGGGGCGGGCCTGCGGGGGCGAGCCTGCGGGGGCGGGCAGCTGTGCGCGTCACCATGACGAACAGCCCGGAGAGCCTCCGAATGGCAGCCGGGGCCGGTCGGAGCGCCCGGTGTATATCACTCTCCGTGACCGGTTTTAGATTGCTCTCAACAGTGCATCGCATCCTCCCCGCCTCGCACGACCTCCTCCCCCCGCCCAACAGCGTCCTGCTCGCCGCGCACGCTCTCCTCCCCCCGCCCAACAGCGTCCTGCTCGCCGCGCACGCTCTCCCCGCCATGGCGCATCTCCTCCAGCTCAACCACGATGTCCTTTCCCTCGTGCTGTCCTACCTCCCGCCTTCGTCTCTGCTGTCTTTCGCACTCGTCTCCCGCGCCGCACATAACTTGGCTCTCCCACATCTGCTCGCCGCCCCCATCATCGGCGGGGCCTTTTACACGTCTCGCGCCCGCGGAGAAGCTTCCGGCCCGCGCCAGCTCACTGCTTTCTGCACAGCAGTCATCGCACACCCCGAGCGCGCGTGTGCCGTTCGCGCCCTCACTGTCCGTCGCGACGCCTTCCGCGCTGCATACTCCTCTGCACACGCCCCAGATTCCGCGCTCGTCGCTCTCCTCGCGCGTGTCCTCGCCCAGACGCGGAATCTGCACACAATCACCCTCTGGAACCTTGCTGCGCTCCTTGACGCGCACCCCGACCTTGGCAACGTCCTCACGGACCTCCCGTCCCTGCACACTGTTCGTCTGGGCGGTGAGATCCCTCCTGCGGATGCCCTTCTCTCTGTGTTCGCGCATGCCACCGACATCCGTATCATCGATGGCGCGCGCTTCAGCGAGACCAACCTCGAAATACCGTCATTCGAGGAAATCGATATCAGCAGCAAAGGAGCAATTACTCCCGGTCGTCGCCCATTTGGCCGTACACTCGACCGCCTCTCCCTGCCTTCCCCGCATCTCCCTGTGGCGATCCCCGTGCGCTGTCTCGAGCTTCGCAACGCTATTGCACCCGCGCCTTCGCTGCTCCCTTCCAACATCCCCTCAGACATCGCTTCCCTTCTAGCGAACCTCAATCTTCACCTCAGAGATCCCGATGCTCTTCCCGAACTCGCGGACCTGCCTCCGGCCGCAACACAAGCCCTCGTCCTCATCGCGCGCACACGCCCAGTGGTCCTCCGCGTCGCCGTCGATGCGCGCCTGCCCACTCATGCGTTCATCGCGCTCCTCCCGCGCGTCGCGCCACAGCTGCGCATCCTCGAGCTTGTGCGGGAGACCTCGGACGACGCGAAGCCGGATAGTGAGAGTGCTGTGGAGTGGATGGTGAGTGTTCCGTTTCTCTTCCGACCCGCTTTTGTCCCTTGGTTCTACTCCTACGCTCCTCCTCTATGAAAAGTCCTGCTGACCTTCCTTCCTACTTGCGCAGAAACAATCCACGGCCGCCCTCGCCTCTCTTCCCCTCTCTGCCCTGGTCTTCCGTCTCAGCTCCCCTACTCGCCCACGTGCCTTCCTTAGCCCTGGACCCGCGCCGCCGTCGCTCCCGCCCTCCCACGCGCCCTCTCCCGCACATACCCGCGCATCTACTCCTGCACCCGGCGTCCTCTTCGCGCCGCGCGCGTCCTCGGGCTCGCCGAGTGGGTCCCTCGCGCGTACCAGTACGAATCTCGGAGGCAGTAGCTCGTGCCTCGTATCGCGCGCATCGACGCCCGCCCTTGCGGTATCACGTTCAGCGTTTGGGATCGTTGCGCCGGTCCCCACATCCTCGCGCTCCCCCATCCAGCTCGCCGCACAAGCAGCAATCCCACTTCGACCTGTAGACTCTCAGTCAGCTACATCACGTGATGAGCAAGAATACACGGACGGAGAAGCAGGCGACAAGCCACGCACGCTCCCCGCCCTTGCGTACGCGCTCGCAAAGACGCACCCTGCGCTCCGCTTCGTCGCGCTCGACAAAGCCACCCTACCCGCTCCCCGCCCGCCCAGCAGGCGGGGCAGCAGCAGCGAGAACGACCCGTTTGCGCCCCGCGCGTTCGACGCGTCCGCGCGCCTCTCGACGTCGCCCCCCTCGCGCACGTCTCCGCTCATGGCGCCCGCTGTGCAGGACCCTCGTGCGGAGGACCTGGACGACGAGATGGTATGGTTTGCGCTCACTCGCGCTGTGCGCCCGTCTGCGCCTCATTTCTCTCACACTGCCGTTATTGCGCCCTCTGTGTTCTTGCCTAGGGCTACTTCTGGCTCTCCGCCAGAGGTCGTGTCGAAGCCCGCGGACGAACGGCGCTGGGCGCGGACGGCGAGTGGGGGTGTGTGTGTTGGGCTGGAGGAGGTTGTGCGGGTGAGGGCGGCCGGACCGGAGGAGGGACGGAGGGTGGGCGCGCTGGTGGGTGCGTTCGATTGGTGGGATTGATGAGCGATAGAAGGTGAACTTCGGTTTAATGGCGATATGGAGGGTTATTGGTCTGACTGTGGGGTCGCAGATAGACGATAGAAGTCGGAAGAAATTGAAATATTTATTCATATGGAAGACTAGACTCGTTCGCCACTATAAATCTGGTTTCTGTTCTGATCGGTGCCCTTGCTTTTTCATCCCGGCTTACCTACACTTCGTGTATTCGTTCTTGCAGCCTACCCGAGCTTCATTACATCGTGATAATACCTAGTCGCTATACTCATCCCGGCACTATTCTACGCCGCGCTCAGACCAGGATGTCTGCGCCGTCGTTTATGCATGATTGTCGTCTCACTCTCTCCTGTAGTATGCAGTCGCTCTGAATATAAGCCAAGGGTAGTGGGTACACGACTGGGGTACACATGAGTCAGCTCAAGGATGCGGGCCGCAGGGTTTCCAACCTTCCTGGGGACGTGTGCTATTAGGCACGTGGGAAGAAATCAGCCCAATGTACCCGTCTCGAACGCACCCGAAGGCATGCGACGAAATGAGAGGAACATCTCCGCGAACAGGAAGCCGCGTGCGAACAAGTAAAGAGCGAGCCAGAGCAGAATTAACTCCATTCGAAACTGACCGGTGAGCATTCCGACCCGTATCCTCCTCTATGAAAAGCCCTGCCGAGCTTCCTTCCTACCTGCTCAGAAGCAATCTACCACCGCGCTCGCGTCTGTTCCCCTCTTCGTCCTGGTCTTCCGCCTCAGATTCCCCACACACCCACACGCCTACCTCAGTCCTGGGCCCGCGCCGCCGTCGCTCCCGCCTTCGCACGCTCTCTCTCTCGCACATACCCGCGCATCCCTGCATCTGGTATCGTCTTCGCGCTGCGCGCGTGGTTGGGTTCACCGAACGGGTCCCCCGCACGTAGCATCAGGAGAATACCGGTTTTGCTTTTGAGCGCTTTGACGCCTTTTGCGTCGCTTCTAGGCGCTTCCTCGGCTTTGCTGAGCGCGAAAGGCTGCGGCTCGAGAAGCACGCCAAGTCAAATCAATATGTTCCTGATGCTACTACCACGGGTGCTGGAGGCTGTAGCTCATGTTTCGTATCGTGCTCATCGACGCCCGCCCCTGTGGCAACATTACGCTCAGCAATCAGGTGATTGTTGCTCCGTGTCGTCGTTCGTGCGTGATTGTCTACGACGTCTCTATTCTTGTGTGCGGATGCTATGAATATATACTGGTTAGTATGTAGAATGTCTCCAGATCAGTACATCATTGCAGACATCCGTCAGCATTCGGCCGATCACGACACCGTCCCTGGGTAGTAGCTCAATTCCAAACAACAATATCACAGTGCAATACAGGCGGTCGATTCGTTGATAATATTAGTAGTATTACGGAAGAACGTACGGGAAGGGTAAGCAGGACGTCGTGAATGCGAGCTAGGTAACTAGTACTATTCGAATGGGGTGCAAGTGAGCCAGCTCAAGAAACACACAAACACTTGGTGCAGACCGGAGGATGCAGGTACTACTAGATATGAGGGATGAAGTCCGTCCATTTTACCGTCTCAAACACAGCTGCAGGCATGCGACGGAGCGAAAGGAACATCTCTACGAAGAGAAAACCGCGAGCGAAGATGTACAAAGCGGTCCAAACGAAGATTAGGCCACTGGCCAGAGCAAGTCGGACTGGATGCCCGCTCTCCCCAAACTTTGAGGTCTTGAATGCGATGAGTAAAATAACCCCGGGAAGGGCGGAAAGTACGGAGGAGATGCGCCAGAGCAACTGCTCGATACGCGAAGGGAAGTAATTGTTCCATGCGACGCAGTGCCACACGCCGAAGGAGATGCATACTACAACGTAAACGAGGGAAGCAAATCTGCGTGTTGACTTGTCATTTCGAAGTTCCTGACCCATCCGTGAAGATGAGAGCAGGAGTGGCATTGACCACAGACGCAGCCAGTATAACGGGTCGACAGTATTCGCCATCGCTTTCCGCTTAGGCTGGCCAGTTTGTTCACTGTCGGTTTGCTGCTTGTCCAAGAATCTAATCCAATTCTGGTTGCACCAGGCTTCTTTGACCTCGATGACAATGCAAGTCCGGACGTCTTTCGGCTTGTGTGTCCAGACTCCGTACATCATGAAGGTAATGGCAACGTAGCCGAGAGTGCCAAGCTCCAGAGTTGATAAGGGAAGATGCTGGACGTGGCGCGCGATACATTGTATCACGAACCACATAGCCTGAAATATGGTTATGAGCTTGGAGAGTGTATCGGCCTTGCTTTTGTCACGGATGTCCTTCGAATACGATGGTCGGCAACTGATAACGCCATGCCCGGTAAGAGTGATCATGTCGGATAATGACGCCACGTGTTCTGTCGGGCCGTCCTTTATGAGGAATCCGCCCATCAGTGCGTAGAAACCTTCCACCAAGGTCCATTTGAGCTGCTGCTGCTCCGTCTTCTCTTCCTGCTCTGTTCCTATTAGTTCGGAGGTGACTTTGAGTTTGCGCTTGTGCTGCACCACCGAAACCAATTCGACAATAGCCACAGTCAACGTCACTTCGGGTGCGAAGATTGTCATCAGAGCGTACAGCATCTTGTTGTACAACAGATGCTCAGTGATCTTAATATGAATCGCCGTCCATGAGCAGAGAATGAGGACAGAGAGGCAAGTGGTGAAGATGTTGAATGTGCCGCGGCCTGACGGGTCCGGGACAAGGCCTAGTATATCCGACTGAGGTGTTATAAGTCAGTTGAAAGGAATTGTCTGAGAGTTAGTGGAACGAGCATACCATCTGGATTGTCTTCAGGACTCAGTGTAACGACGTTGTACAGGGAGATCAGATGGTTCTCTGGCATTAAATGGCCTGGCGTGTTTTGACCTATACAAGCGAACGGCGTGAACGAAGACGACGCTGGAGATGAGGGTGAGGGTGAGATTTTGTAGGCACGAGCATTCACTGCCTCGGAAAACATGCCTTCGCCGCGTTTGCAGGATGGGTGCTCCTCTGCGCGAGTGCGACAGGCGTAGCGCCCGAACTTTCGGAAGACATCGATATGCGCAGACGAACGGTGTACAATTTCAAAGGACAGTCCACCGAGCTGGTAATCTCCATTATACATGAGGTGACCACCCTTTAAGGGAACAGGCAGTGCAGACAGGATGCCGGTTACGACTAGCCAGATGGGGTGAGCCGTTTGACAGGGTCAAGAATCCCGGCTCGGTTTTCGTTCCAGTTCGTCCACGAGACAGGAGGTCAGCTTCTGTATCGGAGACTATTGCGAATACAAACATACGTCTGTTATGCAGGAGTGTCACTCGTGCTAGTCGAGCTAAGTAGCCGTGAGCCAGGAGCCGGGTTTGTTAAGTGAGCCGGTCTTTCGTGCAGTGATCTCTCATGTGGGGGTGATGAGAGAAGTGACAATCGATGTACTCCTGCTCATGAAGTTGAGTAGGATGCCTTAGATGAGTGTGACTATCACATGGGCAATACCCCATTTCTTTTGACGCTTGCACTGCGGAATACTTGCGTGTTCTAAAAATATCCAATCCACCCTGTGCATCGGGGACGCTTGAAGCATTGTCATACACATCAGTATGAAGTGATGCCAAACTTCATTGAGTGAACATACCTTCAGCGCATGTACCATTAATTTATGCACTTGTTGATGCGATAGCCATATATGCGCAACTTCACATCCAGTTTAGTCAATAACACGCCCCTTAGGAAGCTATATGCCTGAAGATTCGGATCCAAGACATGCGTTGCTGTGGTGCGAGATGGTTGGCGACGGAAATGAGTTTGTTTCTCAACCTTCTAATGGGAGCGTCCACATCATAGAACGAGGTATGAGCGCGATTCCGCCCGAGATGAGTGCTGCAGGGTCAGCCCCTTCGATATAAACACGAGCGACAATCGACGTTGCGTGTCCCGTCTAGACTACGGGATAAACAAAGGCCCCTCGGCGGGGGGCAGACCGAGACTGACAGAAGGCGACCGCGGGCGATTCGATATCATTCGATATCAGCTTCTGTTCCGACATGCATAGTTACTAACGTGTGTGTGGCAGCTATCAGAGTAGATGCTAGTAGCGAGTGGCCAGAGGAGCTGCTACTCCCAGAACCAGAGGGTATATACAATCCAGACTCTATGGTTGTATGTCGACAGCCATTAATGGCAGCTCTCGGCGTGTTGGCAAGTCGCGATTGAGGACGAACAGACGGTTTAGTTGGTGCGGAAGCGCGCAGTTGCCCGATCGAGCGCTCAAGCGTGCGTACTCGGGCGTCTATGGCCTCGCCCTCGTACTTCACTCGACCTCCTTTCGGGCTTCCACTAGCTGCTCCCATTGGACCTGGTCTTTGGACATATCCTATACGTGTGCTTTTGCGTTGATTTACCGGCCGATACTACGCTAGCAGAGCGCGAGACCGCAAAGTAGGAACTATCTCCTGGGACGCGCCACAGGACGGTACAGCCGAGCAGGCGCGACTAGGACCAATTCGTGAGATCCTACGGGTCAAAGCCTGACTCATGTGAGTGGTATATGCCGCTGATAGTAAGGCGTGCGATTCGGGGCTTGGTGAAGAACGCTGGGCGATGTCGAGCGATCTTGCGCGGTGGCGATCGTCCGCGTATGCGCCCAGTAGTCTGATTCTTGCTTGTCTGATCGCTGACGCGCTTTTTTCCTTTTAGACGCAATAGCCAAGACATTATTAGGCACGATCGATACTGGAAGTCCCGCGGCCATCACGTCGTGAAAGAACAAAGCCCACCGCAGTAGCATCAACCATGTCTCCGCCTCAGCCGTCCCAGTCAGGGCCGTCTGTCTCCGACGCTGCACCAGCTCCAACCTCCCCTCCTGAAGTAGCAACATCTTCTGTATCCGCTACTATCACTGCGACAGATCCTGCTGCCTCGGTCCCGACGACTGCCCCCGCTGCGACTGCTGCAGTCGCTTCCGTCGCACCTGCTACAGCCGCTGGGTCCGTGGCAGGTGCCTCTACAGCGCCCACGATTACAACAACCGTTGCATCTGACCCCGCGCTTGATGCGCTCCTCACTCGCATACGAGAAGCGATATCTGGTGCCCAAATTGCAGCACTCAGCACCGCGACCGATGCGCTACTTGCCAGTGCTCTCGCTGATGGCTCTGATCCGGTAACTGCTGGAGTTCTAACGCCAGAAGAGGATACGCTTGCGCTACTATTCATCTTGTGAGTCTTTGCATCTTGGCCAAATCTGCTCTAGCTGTTGTGGCGGTGCTTTGTGTGGCACGAGACCGTATTTCATGCCATCATTCCAGTCTCCCCTTCGCCTTCTTACGGCATAGCTCATCCAGCGTTTCATAGATCCGCAAGGCTGCAGTCGTCGCAGTCGCCAAACCCCTCCTTCGATGCAATTGAGGAATTCTGCGCGTATTTCGACCCAGAGAAAGCGCGTCTTGCGCCTGCACGGGGTATGTCAGCACGTCTTAACTCGTCTGATCCCCCCTAACTCGGTTTGTAGTCACGATTCTTGCGAAGGGGATTGTCCGTGCTGCGGAAGCGATCGCCAATGTGTGTCCTGCTTTATCTGAATGTTGCGATGCTGACAACAGGTCTTGTAGCCGAAGGCGGCGATCAGCCCGTTGTATAATCTAGTCACTCGCTACCCGCCGACCCCTGCACACCTCACGACCGTGCACCCCGTCTTCCTCAGCGTGAGCATGTCCCCTCTCCCCGATGACATTGCCTCAACCTCTGTGCTTCATCCAGACATGTGTTTCGACGCGCCACTTCACCGCCGCGCTGCCCGTGCTCGCAACGCCTATCATGAACATTGATATGTCGCTGTCTGATTTGAACTACAACGACCACCTCGTCTACCACTACGCCGGCGGTTTGGCGCTCGCGGCACTCAAGCGCTGGCGAGACGCTGCGGACTACCTCGAGATATGTGCTACTGCACCGGCTCAGCAAATCCCCGCTGCCCTTCAGCTGGAGGCATGCAAGAAGCTCGTGCTTGTACACTTGATCATGTATGGCGAGGTGCGTGCTGATCCTGCAGGAAGGTTAGACTGCGCTGATTCGTGGCGGGTGGTAGGCCGTGCAGCTGCCCAAGTACACGCATGCAGTTCTCGTGCGCATGCTCCGCAGCTCTCCGTACTGGTCGTTTGCGAAGGCATACCCGCAGCAGCGTGCGTCACTGCAGAGCATCGCCAAGAACGAGATATTCGCTACGGTCAGTTGGTTTCGTACATCCTTGGTTTGAAATGGCAGAGTAACCTTGGGCACTTCTGTCCGTACAGGACAAGAACACAGGCTTGCTCAACCAAGCTTTGGACCGCGTCCCACGGTGGATCATCAAGAAGCTTACTTCCACTTACCTGACGCTCAGTCTCCCTGACATCGCGAAGGAGATCGGAGTCGACAGCATCGATGAGGTCCGCGAGATCCTCGTTGACATGGTGGGTTTTTGGCTCGCTTGTGTTATGTGATCGACATCCATAGAATGGTTTTCCCCTTATGCAGGTTGCGTCTGGTGAACTCGGGGCGCACATCTCCGTCGATGGCACGGTGACTTTCTCGGACCCGCCACCTCCGTATTCCAAGGCGGACATCGATCGCGCCCTTGTGCACGCGCAGTCACAGGCGAAGCTACTTCAGGACACCGAGCGCACGCTCGCCGCGAGCAAGGACTATCTGACGAAGGTACGCCACCCATATTCTCGCGTCATCTGCTTCATCTAATGCGACGCATATAGGCCGTGAGGCACAAGGATGATCCCGGAAATTGGCCCGGTGATGAAGACCTCCACGGGCAGCCTGGTGGACGCGGAGATATGTGGCAGGACGACTGAGCTCGATGGACGTGCCAAATGTTTGAGCTGTGTTCTACGCATGTGTTACTCACCATACAAATACTGAATTGATATTGATGTGCATATCATGGTGCTTGGCTGCAAATTCGTAGCTTATCGATCTCGGTGCTCCTCTCGGTCTTAGCATCGGCGATTTAAGCACCAGCCTCAGCTCTGCGTTGACATTGTCGAAGCCTCGTATTCAACGTGCAGGCAATGTCCTGTTCCGTACTTCGAGCAATACCAGTCCTGGCTAACTGTATCTCAAACTTTCCATTCGAAATTCCGATCTCTGCTCACAACTCGCCAGGACAGTCGTATGCCGCGGTGACATTGTGACGCCAATAAGCTGCCTGAGGGCAAGCACCCGCCGCGAAAGCGCCTTCGTCGGCGAGCCCGATGCCGGGCAGCCACCCTAGCTCGAATTCTAGCCATGCAAATTCCGACATCGGGGGACCGTCGGAGAGCGGCACCGGCATACTAGGTTCACCTGCGGAATACAGGAATGTGTCGGGCTCGCTCGAAGGATGAGTAGAGGGCAACCCGAAGTTATTGCATGCTGAACCCGTGGAAACAGGCATGATGTGGGTGGCCATGCTCGGCTCGAGCTGAACAAGGTCAGTATGAAGGGTCCCATTGTCGAGATTGCATGCTCACATTGTCCATCACAATAGGGACAGTACTTGTAGCTTCGGGGTCGCTTGACTGGTCAATGCTCAGGGAGGGGCAGATATGTCCTGCACCATGGATTTACAATGAATGTCAATGAAGCTCTGCATATAAGAGGAATCAAATCAAAGATTACTTACTTTGATCCTTTGTAGTCCTCTGAACCAATTTTGCAGCACTCCGTCTTTTATCAAGGCAATTCCACAAGTGTTTATATGTGTACCAGTCATCATCCTTGTTAGCAGTGATATCCTTGACCAGCAACTGTCTCTCTTTCTTTGTGGGCAATAAATGCAGTCTCTTGAACTCTGGTATTGATGAGGGCTCTGTTCAACTGCAGGTAAAGGTCGAAATTTGCCTCACTAGATAATAGCATTGTTCCTGCTGCTGACAATCTTCTTCTAGTCTTCTTTTCAGAAAATGTAGGCTTCTGTGCTTTCTGTTTCATGCTGAGGTATGTTTGAATGCTATAAGAGAGTAGGAAAAGGGAGAGAACTGAAGCGGAAATTTTCACTTAGAGTGGCACCTCTTTTATGTAAGGAACACATCTGAATGGTGCTTTGAATCGCCTGTTTAAAACAGATTCGCACAGTAGCCTGAAAAACTCCGCTTTAAATGGAATTTCAGACTTTGCACATAACAGCTGCAAAGGATCTTATATGCTTTGCACATTTGAGTGGGCTTGGGATGCAATTTGTGAACTCAGCTCAGACTCTAGGGGCATTGTTCGGTTGTACTAGTAATGTAGTCTGAGGCTCTGAGCATGTTGACTCATGATAAGCGGAGCACGGAAATATGCCGCGGAGTTGAACACGCGACTCGGAGATTTGCCGCTGTACCTGCGAAACGCGCAACAGTCAAACATGCGACACCGCCAATTCTGCAAGCTCGGAAATTGTCGCAAAATCAAGTAATAAGGTATAGGAATCTTACCATGTTTGTGGTGGACTGCGAAGCATTCTGACCTCCCTGTATGTGTTCTAGTTTCTTAACGAACTAGATTGGGCTCGGGACACGGGAATTGAGAAAGCGGGTGGATTCGGGACAGTGGGACGGCCCGAGCCATTCCTGAATTGCAGTCTGAATTGCTAAGGAGATATATGTGATTTATTGAGAATGCTGACAAGAAAAAATTGACCCGATCATTCAATTTACTCATTTGAACCCATTCAAGGCTCAAGCATCTTGCAGTCTAATCCTGATGTCCGGTCTCTTGAAACTTCAAGATATTGAGAGTCCAGACTTAGTAACACTGTTGACCTTAAAAGATCACTTCGTCGTCGTGGGTACACGAAAGCTTCAATAATATTAGAACATGCACTGTGACTTTATTGCTCAAAAGACCTTACCGGGCTCAGCACTGATATCCGTCTGTAGCACTCAGACAGGCGGCCCGCCCTTGGAATGGCAACTGCACTTCCAGGCGGGTGTTCACTGTCAACACTCTATTACGAAGCTTTCACGGTTAATCTTCCCCCGACCAAGTATACCCGGCGCTGTCGGTGCTCCAGGGGTTCAGCCGCCAAGACAAATCACCAACGGTGAAATTAACCTCACAGGCGCCCATATGATTCGAGACCCCGTTGAACATCGCATCCAGAGAATCAGGTCCCGTCTCAATAATTCGACAAGAACACCGCAGGAACAGTAGTAGGGGCGACTTTACATTATTACCAAGACGTCGAAATATTCAGGGTGTAATAAGGGATGTGTCCCGGCTCTGACGGTTGGTAAATCCGTCTGCCCAGAGTTGCATGGTGGAATTGTTGAATATAAGATGTCTGCATCTAGGCACGATGATCTAGTCGCCGACCGCAGCCCCAGCACAACGCCTGCAGTTTCTATTGTCGGGCTGAGGAAGATCCCGCTGCTGCTTTCGTGGGCTTGTGCCATGCATGTCACACGCACACCTCCAGCCCTGCCCCTTAAGGGCGAAGAACGAGGGAAGAACAAAGAGGACAACTCGAACAGCTGACGAGCAAATGCGTTGTGTTCATGTCGATATCTCACAGAGTAAGCACTAGATTCCTTCTGCACGACGAGTCTGACAGTACGATTCCCATCAGATTGGCATATCGTTGATTTCACTTTGCGAGCTCACCGTCATCTGCGCGCTGCATTTTCCGGGCCCGGCCTCGGGGCGCATCCTTTTCCTCGTGACCTCACCTTCCGGCGTCCTCCCAGACACCCGCATAAGCATCGCGTTCATTCTCGGGTGGATATTGACCGTCACTGGTGCCCTGGTTCGCGTTGGCTGCTACCATGCGCTTGGCCGAGACATCACCCTCCAGTCCGCCACACACGAGAGGCAGAACGTCGTGACGCGTAGATTGTACGCCCTCGTGCGCCATATTGCCTACGCGACTGCGCTCAGTTGGGAAGATACTGGTGGGACTAGGATCGGGCTCGTGGCTGCGGGAGGCTGGGCTGTTGGATTCGCCGGTTCGGCCGTTGTTTGGCAAGGTCTGGATCGCGCACCACGTGTTGGTTGGCTTTACACTTGTGTGGAAGACGAGACCGGGCGGAGAGGACTGGAGAAAGACGGGATGAGTGGTCGAAGAGGACGTCTTACAGACTCATCTGATCAGCTGCATGTTTGAATGAGACGAGCATTTGGGGGTATCTATTCACGACGGGGGTAGTCTGACGCAGAACAAGCGACCCCATCTCTGAGACTTCGCCTAGACGAAGACTAACACGGTCTCTTGACATTGGCCGGGCCATCAGTGCGAGTGGAGGGTTATAAAACAGGCGAGTTACCACGCAGAGCCGAGACACTCGATGCGGGGATGAGGCTTCGGAGGAACGGCTCGTCGGGGCCACTACGTCTTAGACAAATATGAGACTTGTCAAAACCGGCCTCAATCTTCACAGCTCTAGGCATCATCTCGTGGCCTCCGTCAACGCACGCTCTGAAGGCGGATCAAGGGACGGCGGCGGAAACGTGGCTAGAGATGAGAGACCTAATGGTAGAGTCAGATTATATGATAAGGGGCTCTGGCATCAATGAAACCCTGGACAGGTGCCGCCGTACGCCATAGAATGCGGGGCAGTCGAGTGACAGAGCAAGAATGCCGTTCCTTCTGCAGCGTCACCAATCACACAGGCACACGTGCCAAGGATACGCTGGACCTGCTGTCAAATCTTGTCTCGCCTTCGCCTCCAGACGAGCTAAGCTGACAAGCTCCAGCAGAACGTCACCTGAGGCTGGGCCAGGGTCAAACGCTGTCGGCGGCCAGTTCTGAGGCCTAAGGTCTGCGGTACAGATGCCGACCGTGCACGGGATGCGTCTTGGAAACGCAGTCGTTGGCTGAGAGACGGCACTCTGGTGCTCCGGAAGGCCGCCATGGAGGGGATGCTGGGTGCGAGATTCCAACACGGGAAAGGCTGGTCACGCACGGTCGCAAAGTCTGACACATGCGCGTCGCGTGCGCGTCTAGTCACGCGTAAACCATGAGAGCGGGAGGGCTGCTCGCGGAAGGTGGCATTCGATGCTGAGGAAGACGGCGATGGTGAGGGAGACAACGATGCTGAGGAAGGCGGCGATGGTGAGGGAGACAACGATGCTGAGGAAGACAACGATGGTGAGGGAGACAACGATGCTGAGGAAGACGGCGATGGTGAGGGAGACAACGATGCTGAGAAAGAGATGCTGAACGATGCTGACCGTGACATCATCGTTCCCGCGCTTCCCGACGGCGTCCATCGGATATAAGACGACCGGTCCGCTGCCCGTCCGCTCCTCCTCCTCTCATCACACTCACCATGAGCGGGAAACTTGCTACCGGTGAGTCTTTGCGACTCCACTGCGTCGACACGTGTTGCGATCGAGTCGCGCGACGCAGCGTGCATGTTGAACGCCGTTGCTAGCTCTTGGTGCCCATGGCATCCGGAGCACCGACCGCACAGAGTGCTGTCCGGATGCTTTGCACACGGGGATGCGCGATGCAGCGAGTGATTGACCCCACAAAAGAGCTCTATGTGGGGAAACAGGGTTCGGTGCTGCACCTGTGTCCTGCCAATGTTGCATCCGCTCCTCCCCATTCTCCCACGGGTATCTGACTATGTCTTCACTTGCCAGAGTATGCCGCATGGCAGAAGCTCCAGAAGATCTACGACTCGGAGCACTCTAAACTCGTCCTCAAGGAGCTCTTTGCTCAAGACCCGAATCGTTTCCACAAGTTCAGCCGCGAATTCGTCTCCCCCGATGACCCCTCCGTGACATTCCTCTTGGACTTCTCCAAGAATCTCATCACCGAGCCAATCTTCAATACGCTCCTTGACCTCGTGCGCGAGGCGCAGGTCGAGACCTGGCGGGACAAGATGTTCGCTGGCGAGCACATCAACACCTCCGAGGACCGCGCCGTGCTGCACGTCGCCCTCAGGAACTTCAACGAGTTCAAAATCTCCGAGGCTGGCGTCAACGAAGTCGGCAACGTCCTTGCACACATCAAGGAGTTCACCGAGGCGGTCCGGAGCGGCGCATGGAAGGGCTACACCGGGAAGCCCATCAAGACCATTGTCAACATTGGCATTGGTGGATCGGATCTCGGTCCCGTCATGGTCACGGAGGCGCTCAAGCCGTACGCGAAGCGCGACCTCGATGCGCACTTTGTGTCGAACATCGATGGCACGCACCTTGCGGAGACGCTGCGCCTGTGCGACCCTGAGACGACGCTGTTCATCATCGCCAGCAAGACGTTCACGACGCAGGAGACGATCACGAACGCTACAAGTGCGCGCGACTGGTTCCTCACCTCCGCGAAGGACAAGGCCCACGTCGCCAAGCACTTTGTCGCGCTCAGCACAAATACTAAGGCTGTCACTTCATTCGGCATCTCCGAGCAGAACATGTTCCAGTTCTGGGACTGGGTCGGCGGACGCTACTCCCTCTGGTCCGCGATCGGCCTTTCGATTGCCCTCGTTATCGGCTACGACAACTTCGAGCAGCTCCTTCGCGGCGCACACGGGATGGACAAGCACTTCAAGACTGCGCCCCTTGAGCAGAACCTGCCCGTCCTCCTCGCGATCATCGGTATTTGGTACAACGACTTCTACGGCGCGCAGACGCACGTCCTCCTCCCGTACGATCAGTACCTCCACAAGTTCGCGGATTACTTCCAGCAGGGCGACATGGAGTCGAACGGCAAGTCCGTGACCAAGGATGGTCGGCGCGTCAACTACCAGACTGGCGTACGTCGTTCTCACCGGCTGGTTGGCCCGCTATATGCGTCTCGATGCTAATCCCTTACTCGCAGCCGATTATCTGGGGTGCGGCGGGCACAAATGGCCAGCACTCGTTCTACCAGCTGCTCCACCAGGGCACGAAGCTCGTCCCCGCGGACTTCCTCGCCCCCGCCACCACCCACAACCCTATCGCCCACTCGCTGCACCACCGCATCCTCCTGAGCAACTTCTTCGCCCAGCCCGAGGCGCTCGCGTTCGGCAAGACTGAGGAGGAGGTCCGCAAGGTGCGTCGGTCATCATCCTGACCTGAGATGCATAGGTTGCTCACGGGCCGCGATGGTGCTAGGAGCTCGGCCCGGGCGCATCAGAGCCACTGGTCAAGTCCAAGGTCTTCGAGGGCAACCGCCCGTCGAACAGCATCATGTTCCCGCTCCTCACGCCCGCGACGCTCGGTGCGCTCATCGCTCTCTACGAGCACAAGATCTTCACACAGGGTGTCGTCTGGGGCATCAACTCCTTCGGTACGTGTTTGACTCACCCGGGCTCCTGTTGCGGCGGTGCTGACTGCCCACGCAGACCAGATGGGTGTCGAGCTCGGCAAGGTCCTCGCGAAGAACATCCTCGCGCAGCTCGACAAGCCCGAAGACGTCGTCAACCACGACAGCTCGGTATGTGTGCATTGTGTGTCACTCGCCGATGGATCGCTGACGCGCCTGTCTAGACCACTGGCATCATCCACTACTATCAGAAGCACCGCAAGGAGTGACTTCCCGGTCGCTCGCGGTATTAGGACAGGCGTAAGAAGGAGATAGAGCAAAGGAAGAAACTCCGAGATGTACAAGTAACCGACATGCCTTTGTACGTAGAGGAATGGAAGAACAATTTCCACCTGAGTGACGTCTAGAAGCTAATCAACAAGTAGTCGGGAGCTCGAGTCCCAGGATCGGAACCCTTGAAGGCACTGAAGAACATAGGACGGTATCACGCACGACTTGCACGTTCGTGTTTGTCATACGCAAATATGAGATTGAGAGCCAAGGCCCTTGTCAGAGGAATGGATGCATGTCATGACCGCACGAGCCTTCTACACAGCCACATGCACAGCCACATCTACATAGCCCTTTGCTCTGTGCTTCCGCTCCTCGCCTTATAGCTTTCCTTATAACCGGACGCAGGGTATCGATTACCATACTCCCGATACCGACAATGGCTTCTGATGAAATAGAGATGGAGCGAATCAGTGTAACTTCTGCCAAGGTCAGGCTATTGTGTCGCACTTCCAATGGTGTCCTGAACCTTTACAGAGTCAGAATGATCTCCTTAGGTTCGCGTCTTTGATGGGCGCCCTGAAGTGGTCGAGCAAGCGATCTTTGCTGGGTGGTTCCTCCTACATCTGCCTTAACGGGTGTGTTTGCTTGGATTCTTCCGTCTAGTGAAGGTCTAATATACATGCTTCTGAGCAGCGGAGATGCTGTCCAATACCTCACGTCTTCATCGGTATCGGACATGTCCGAATTATCCAATCCGACGACTACTTCGATGCGCATGACAAACGAAGAGGCCAAAGAGTGGTGTCGAGGATTGATCTCTGCTCATCTCATCCAAGATGTTTCATCGGCTTCCAGAAAATCATTCGCCAAGTCGAGGAACTACACGCTTACGCCGAAGGGTCTCCATGTATTAGAGCAGCTCGTTGACATTGATAGCATCGCAGACGACGGGTTGCGGTCGTTATTTTTTTCGCAGCCAATTCCTCAGAAAATGCTCCATCTGCAACGCCAGCCAGATGATGGGAGCATCGTCTTCTCTGAACCCATGATAACGACCTTCTTCCGCTACTTCGTCGGCCCCAAACCTAACCGCGTTGAGCAACAACCAAACTCCAAACGGGTTGTGTGGGCAAAGGGTGTCCCTCTCAGTACCATCCGGCAAACATCATCTGACGGCATGTACGCATCCACCAACAAAGATTGCTTCTATGCGCAGACGGCGTTGAACTGGCTCTGTGATTCGACAATGGTCTTAGGAACCGCGGAGGCGGCGGAAGTGGCCGCACACTTTGCGCGACGCGGCTTCATTGCCAGAGTCCCTCGCCCGAGCCGACGGCCCAATGTCAACCCGAAATGGGAGCGGATGGAACGAAACAGAGACAGGGAAGAGAGACGACGCCGCACAAAAGCGACTGTAAATGTCCGTGCGCCTGGCGGAAGTCCGGCAATGGGCGTGGGTTCATCATCTTTGTCGTTCTTTGATGTCGTACATTGATCGACTGCAATGCATAGGAATCTGGCGGATTTTGTACGTATCAAGACACTGTCTACAAGATCACCGAAAAGGGGCATAACGTCGCATTGTGGAACCCGTACGATTTCCCTTGCATCCAGATGTCAGCTATGCTCAATTCAGAGCCCAGAGAAATCGCCAGAGACAATGTCTTCAATGTCGATGCGCTCCTTTTCTCAACTCACCAGCTCGTTGGTCAATTCAGGGCTGACAGCATCCGCGAATCAAATACGGACTCAGAGCGTCTCACTTACATCCTCCAAGACTCGAATCTTCGATCTATCTTCCTCAAGTTTACGCGCGGCCAAGATTTCGAAGACAGCGTGTCTTTCTATTTGGACGTCCAGAAGCTCAAGTACGTACGGATGTTTCTTTTGCTGGAACTCCGCCACTGAAAAATTGTGGAATCTAGACCCGTTCATGTGTCTACATCAGAAGAGACCTCGCCCCCACCCAAAGAGGCAATATACCATATCTACGAGGAATACCTCGCCCCGCTGTGTTCCAGACAGCTGAATCTAGATGAAGACCTCCGCACCGAGCTTTCTGCGTACCTCAACGATATCATGTCGGCGAAGATTACTGAGAGCCACGATGACGGAGTGGGAGAGAACCAACCCGTCGCGTTGGATCAGATGCAGAATTCGCTTATGGTCCGCTTGTACGATCGCATACAAAGATCAATTTTCCGGACCCTTGCCATGGAGGTGGTGCCGAAGGTCCGCGCCCATGCATTCTCAATCGCATCGCCCGAACTGACTAGCCCGCAGTTCATTAAAACTCCTTATTTTCTCGCCCTAGACAATGAAAGCTGTGAGACACTGGACATCACTCCGAGCGACGCGGATAATCTTGTGCAATTTTCGTCGCAAGAGCAGGAGGACCGTGGACGCGTATATATCAGCATTTCGAAGAAAGCATTTCAGAAGAGAGCAATAGCTTTGCGTTGACTGCTATGAGAAAGCCCGTTCCATTGCCATCTCCATACTTCGCATACCATGTACAACTACATATGAATCGACTTCCATTCTAACCATATGACAAGTGCGTAGGGCCCGCAGCTCACAATAGCTATGTCTCCTTTTCATCAAATGAACGCGACATATCGCTGCCTGCCGCGACCTCGTTGATTGCAACATTCGCTTTTGGCCCGACGAACCAGTGTATGCCGCCATACACTGGGCAGTAGTAATATGCAAGGCACAGCGACATCCAGGCACCCAATACAACGACCATCCAATTCATACTGCTAGTCGTTGGGTCAGGGGTGGCGGGAAATGTGAATATCACGACCGAGAAGACCATCCAAGCTATCGCGATGACGCCGACTGGCAAGCCCTGCAATTATTGTGGTTGATTATGGCCCGAACGTCCTTAGTGAATTAGACTTACCCAGCGTCCAAGAGAAAACGGCCCAGGGATCCACTCAGCGCCGCCCAGGAACCTACTCCCAATGGGAATGATGAATGCGAAATACTGAGCGGCGATGCCGAGGCTGAAGATGGCGGATGATGCAGCCGTGCCTCCAAGCGCAAGTAACCCGAGGAGTAGCGCGACAAACGCACTCATCCAGACGCAGTTCACCGGAGTACGGATGCGGGGGTGCATGCGGTATAGGATGGAGGAAAATGGAAGTGCCCCATCACGCGCGAATGCAAACATTTGACGAGAGCTGGCAATCAGCTGTGATCACAAACGGTTGGTACAAATAGGTACTCATGAATAGGCAGAACGTACAGCATTGATGCCCATGAGGAACCTGTAAGGTGGATATATAAAACTTAAAGTAATCCCCCTGCGGCAATGACTCACTGCGTGAACACAACGAACGACCAAATCGCGAGGGTGCCGTGCTTTCCCAGGCCATTAAAGAAGATCTATAGCCATTTTAGCCTTGTTTCAGACGTCCGAACACATATTGGGACACGCACAGTTGCCATAGGCTGCCCAATGGCACTAGCCATGATACTACCCATGTCGGTACCCATACAGAACGCCATCGCAACGTTGACACCTGTTGTTGTATGCATCCCTCACTTCAACTTGCAAATTATAGCATCCAGCTTACCCCAACCAATGACACCGGCGAGGGCGGATGAAAGTATGATTGCCCAGGGTACTGCTGTGCGAGCATTCGACGCTTCTTCGCTAATATGTATAGGAGCATCGAAGCCCGCTGGTGACATATACACGTTAGGAGTGGTTGACGAGTATGAGTGAGGAGACAGACCTATTGTCCATAGCGGCGCAAGGAAACTAAGAGTGAAAGCAAACCCAGCTGGCCAACCAGAGACTACTCGGCACAATACGCATATGAGCCATTCAGTGCTGTCCTATATAACGGGCAAATCGTACTATTGCTGACACCTCCAAACGCAAAGCTCGCGGAGTTCCTAAAATCTGTCGGAGTTGCTGCAGGTAATGCAATGATTACCGCCAGACATAAGCTGTGCGAGTCACACCATCTGAGTATCGGTGGGCCTAGTACTGGGAGAAGCTATACGTACACGATATTGAGCGAGATATACAACCATTGCAGACGAGCTATAATTCGAGTAGCTAGTGAAGCGGCAAGGCCGTGACATAGAAGCAGTGCAACAAAGATTCCGCTGTAGTGAGTCACGTCAGCTAGCGCAAGGAACCGGCCACGTCCTCCTTACAAGGTCTGATGTGTTGTCGGCACGAATGTCATGTCCGACCCGATACTAACTGCAGCCAAGATTTGCACAGCGCAGCCCCAGTCTATCCCAGCAAGCCCGGCAATCAGTCCGATAGTGTTGCAATCTGCGAAATTAACAGTGTGTCGGTAAATACTGGATCGCCTGGGATATTGTAACATACATCCTACGATCCAGGAGAGTAGTCGACGATACCGTGGAGAGGCGTATTTGAATGTCCAGTAGTAAAGTCCACCAGAGGTGGGTGCAGCGGAACCGAGTTCTGCAAGAGTGAGAGAAATGAACATGATGAAAACCACGGATACGGCCCACTGGTACGATATATCTCAGCAGATAGAGGCGAAGCTCATGGCGTGTCACTTACTCCCCACACAAGAGCAAAAGGCCCGCCATTCGGGATGGCAAATGCGAGCACTGAACTGTAGCGCGGGGAGTAAAATGTCACTAGGGGACTCTTCAGATAGTCTGGCATAGAGAAGAAGACTCACGCCATCGAAGGAAGGAGTCCGACAACGCCAAAGGCAAAACCGAAGACTTCTACCGCACTAAATGCGCGACGAAACTCCTGTTTGTACCCCAGCTGAGCGAGTGCCGCTGCATCTGTGTCACTGATCGTTGGCGATATGCTACGAGCGTCCACGGAGCGTGAGCATATTGAAACGCGAACATGTTCTACGGTCTTGTCTCTGGGAGAATCCATGATGGCAGCTTGTGGGTGAGACAAGATGTCCAAGTGACGTTGAGATACCGTGGTTTTATAGCTTCCCAGATAGACACGGCATCCGGGCACGAGGTCAGCCCGTAATCGGAATTTGAGATATGCAAGAAGGTTGCATGGAAATGAGGCGTGACAGCCGCCACTGAAGTTGACCCGTGGAGCTCTTATCAAGAGAAGATAGCATGCGCTGCGCGTCTATTCCTGTTCCCCGGTGTCGCTCAAGGACTATTGCGGTGAGTCTGATGGGAGCAGAAGAGACACGGGATTCTATACGCTACACGTGCGTTAGCAGTATGTCTCATAATTCTGGAATTACATGGCAAGGACTTCAATTGCTCTCCACCCGCAGGAGTGCTGCCATGAACACCAGCTGTTTACAGCGGGTCTGTGGTGAGCACATGTTCTTTCGAGGCCGCATAGATCTGTGACCGGGGATTCGTCAATGCGGCACTGCCCGTGGTTGCTGTTTTTGTCGGAGGTCTGTCCGTTTAATGATCGCATAAGCATGGCAGTAATTTCCTCCTGATCGCTGTCCACACTTGTACACAGCTGGAAGGGATGTCGTAGAGCGAGATAACTGTGAGAGAACAGCAGTCGGGGATAGGACTTCGCCGCTCGCGCGGCGGCTAACCCTAACCACGCTATCTCACTGTCAGAAGTCGCTCACGTGCTACCTAGAGCATGGACAAGGCGACCTTCAGCTTCAAGTTCAACTCGCTTCTCTTCATCAAAATCGGTAGTTGAGATCAAACACGTACTCAATGTACTCCATTGTCCCCAAATTATTGTAAGAACACAGCAGGTTGCTACGCTCGACCGCACGGGCCAACCCTTATTTCATAATTCGACCTGTGTCTCTCGGAATCTCACGTGCAACCCGCCCTAGTAGTATTTCATTAGTACAAGTGCCATGGTCTCCATAGAAATTAACTCGCCTCGATGTACATTGTGAATCCGACCTTAGGTCTGATTTTATCAATGGCCATCCTGCCTCCCTTGTTAGCCCACGAAGCTGGAGGAATTGCCTCCGGAGGTTGCGCGTCGCTGGCGAATTCGATACAATCGAAGGCCTGTAGGAGCCTGGTTATGAAAAATGATATCTCGTTATATGCGAACTGGAGATAGTCCAGACGTGAGACATGCAACTCGGTAGTCAACATATGAGAGCCCACTTGTTGTCCGAGGCAGATGCGTGGACCTGCATCGCGATTGAGTGCGCACCACATGTCAATGATGCCCGTGTACTTACCAGCATTGAAAGGAACAAAGATGAACGGATTTGGTGTGAGATACTTATGCAAACGCTCATCGAGGAACCGGTCAGGGTCAAACTAGATAACCGCCATGTCAGCTACCTCATACAGCTGTCCCGAAGGCAAGCACTCACCTGGTCGGCGTCAGGGCCCCACAGATCCTTCCTCCTGTGAATCAACATGTCCGAGTACACAACCCTGTAACAACACGCGTGAACATGCGTTCATCGAAACGAATCGCCAACTCATACGTCACCCCTGCGGGAACATAGAACGGCTTCCCTCCAGGCTCTGTGGGTGGCAATGTAGTTGCCTGGTTAGGCGATCTGTGGCAACACTTCAGCTGCACCACAAGTCTCGTCAGTGCTATATAACGCACCTCATATTTGCAGGCACTGGTGGGAACAATCGCAGTGTTTCTAAAAAACGATATCATGAGCCTCTTGCAAATCCGACCAGAGTACCTGGCCAGACCATTGATGCATGCACGCAAGAACTTCATGTCTCTGAAGTCACTGTACTCAGGCGACCGCGTAGGACCAACCTGCAGCATGACCTCAGCACGAAGGCGCTTGAGTATGTCAGGATGCTGAGATAGGAGATACACGAGAAACGATAGGGTACCAGCAGTCTGGGCCATGATAGTCAGCGTCAGACTTCCTGAATCCTCACGTCTCGGCTCACCGAGTCGCGCCCAGCAATGAGGATGTTCAAGGTTTCGTCCGCGATGAGCTTAGGGTCTAACCGGATTTGTCAGTACACTCGATGGAGACGCTTCGAACGAACTCACCATCTGTGAGGATGACCAGCTCGTCAAGCAAAGAAGCTCGGTCCAACGCGGGCGATTCCTGTCCGGTTTCAGCCATTTTCAGAGCTCTTTGCTTCTCAAGCGCCTCCTGAATGATAGGGTTGATAAAACGATGCAGAATCTTCATATTCTTGCTGTCAGATGATACAGTCATGAGCGACATTATAATAAATTAGCAACAGAAGGATTACCTCGTCTTGTCTTCGAGAATCTCAAACAATGGCCACAGTGGCGCCATGCGACCCCGTCTGGAGACTTGAGCTTGAACCTCAAATAGAGCACGAGCAAAGACATCGGGGTTGGCTTCTGTATTCTGGAACATCGTGCCACCGTCAACAAGCTTGCGCAGTGAATGCACGCAGTGACCCAGAAGGAACTCCGTAGCGGAGTCTAGAGTGAACCAGCCAATGAGGTCTTGGAAGTCGATAGGGGCTCCGCGTCGAGCTCGCATGATGGAGAGCACTTCATCGGTATGTCGGTCGAAGATCTCGAAGTCGCTTATCCGGTCCCGGGTGAAGAAAGGTCTCGACATGGAGCGGTGAAATCTATAAATATTCGCTAAATAGCGTGTAACTTTGGCGGGTGATAGAATACTCACTTCCACATATCTCCATCTGCAGCGAACACTCCAGAGCCGAGAACGGACTCCACCCGGTATTTCCAGATCTCACCTGTTGATTGTTTAGACATGATACGTGGTCTTACACAGGCATACCTTTCTCCCACTTCTGAAAGTCGGTCGCCAGGATAGTCTTTAGATGACTGGGCTCCAGTGTCGCGATCTGGCACGAGAAACTATAAGACAATGATTTTAGGCTGCTAGAGTAGATCGTAACGAACCCTCTTCTCGCCCAGGATACTGACACCGAAGACATAGCCATATTGTCTTGCCATGTCCTCTACTGCATCCACTGATAGACGTGTTCGTCACCCAGGAGCTGTGCCGACTGAGATATATAAGAACACGTACAAGGGTACCCATCCTTCTTCCTGCCCAACCTAGACAGTAGGAGATCGATATTCCATGGCCACTTCCCTCTGACCTCAGGAGCTCTGACTGCCCCGAGAGATCGAATCTCATGCTCTTCACGGATCCTGTTCAAAGCACTACTGACACCAAGAAAGATGGGATATGACAGAATGTAGCTCGGGATGCGGAGCCAGTCCAGGACTATGATACCAGGGAACCGAGCAACCACATGGAGGACGACGTGAGCAATGATGGGCGGTAAAATCAGATACGGAGATATCCTGAGTAGGAAAGCTAGTCCAGGAGTGATGATCGCCATGCTTGGGTTGCGACTACCTCAAATCTCCCAGACCGCGATAGATGTTGCTTCTTAAAGGACTTTACCCGCCCGAAAGATCGCTAATAGAGGACAGAAGCATGATTGACGCCCGTGCCTGCTGTGGTGGCGTTGTGCGCAGTGCGCAGCTGCGTCTCGCAGCCCAGTCGTCGGGGATGCACCGAGTCAAATCAATGGAACACCATTCGTCGCCATCGATTATATGACGAATGATGAGATGTAACAGCACCGAGCTACGCATATACTGGAAGCAAAAGGGGCTACATCGGTGATTGTACATGACTGTGATTCTATCTACACCGCTGAATACTCTGTCGTACGCTCTCGTGCGGAAGGCCATCATATGGGCGACTTCTCCGATGAGCTAGTTGTCTCTGTGTCCTTAGGCTCGGTACCGTTCCCGGCAGCCTCGAGGTTCGCTCTAGGTCCGTCGAACCAGTATACACCGCCATATTTGGGGAAGTAGAAGTAGATCAGGCATAGTATGATCCAGCCACCCATGACGGCAATCATATAATCCATGTTTGGGCCCATTGGCGCAGGAGTCGTTGGGAAGGCGAGGATGGCTGCCGAGAACGCCATTCAGCTTACTGCAACAACTGCTACTGGCAGACCCTGCAGTACATAGACACTGAATAGTAAGTGCAAAAGCACGTATAAGTGAGCTGACACCACTGACCAGCCACCCGAGGGAGAGTGGTCCCGGTATCCAAGCCTTACCTCCGAGGAATCTACTTGAGATCGGGATGCTATATGCGACGTACTGTCCCATAATCGCCAGACTGAAGATGGCCGACGACGCGGCACCACCTGCGAATGCAAGAAGGCCGAGTAGGGCTGCGACGAACGCGGATGCCCATACACAGTTAACAGGCGTCCGAGTGCGCGGGCTCATACGGTAGAGAAGGGAAGAGAAGGGAAGTCCTCCGTCCCGCGCAAATGCGAAGGTTTGACGGGAGCATGCAATGAGCCGCGTCCTCGTGAGCACGTGCACCGTGCAGCGAGAAAAGTTACATACGATGCTACTGCCCATGAAGAATCTGAGAATAGGCAACTCAGTAAGCGACCGACACCCCGGAACGTTCATACTGACTGTACGAGCACAACAATAGACCACATCGCGAGTGTACCTTTTTGACCGAGACTATTAAACAGGATCTGCCGTGTGAGTGAGTAAAGTCAGAATCCACATCATAGATTACAACGCTGACACGCGAGACGCACCGTCGCTATAGGCTGCCAATGGGACTCGCCATTATGTTTTCCAGATCTGTCCCCATGTAGAACGCAATTACGACATTGATAACTGAAATGTGTTCAGTGTACTGCAAGCTGTATCGACCATAAAGACTCACCCCATCCTAGCGCGCCTGCGATGACCACACTGCTGCCCACGGCACGGCAACACGAGTGTTCGACGCTTCTTCGCTGATATGAACAGATGCATCAAATCCGCCTATTCACTGACAGTATGAGTCTATCTCGAAGCCGAAATGTATGTGATTATGCTGACCGATGGTCCACAGCGGTGCAAGAAAACTGAGGATGAACGCGAAGCCATCTGGCCAGCCATAGACTGAGAAGTATAGTCTAAAATCAGCAATCTCCCAATAGCACGCGCAGTTGTGATATGCCCTTACAGTTTGCGAACCCCCCGAAAGCATGACTGGCGCTATTCCGGAACTCTTTAGGTGTTGAGGCCGGCAATGCGATGATGACTGCAACACATAGCCTAGTAACGACTGAATGAAGAACTAAGGATGCGATATGCGCACAAAGGGACATACAGCACATTCAGCCAGATGTAGATCCCCTGAAGGCGCGCTATGATTCGTGTAGCGAGCGAGCCTACGAATGCGTGACAAGTAAGGAGAGCGACATAGACGCCGCTAGGTCCCAGGAGAGGTAGGTGCGAGCATACATAATATAGTGCAGCTGCGAAATATGCTGACTATGTCTGCTGTGTTGTGGGCACAAACGCCATATTCGAGCCGATGCTCACTGCCATTCGAGCCGATGCTCACTGCTGCCATGAGTTGCACAGCGCATCCTCAGTCGATAGACGCAAGTCCTGCGATGTTCCCGATCGTATTTGAGTCTGCATACACCCAGAATGTGAGCGTGCTATCCCGGACATGTGCTTGATGTGGGAGCCGGAGGACGAGCGAGGTGAGACGTACAACCGACTATCCAAGAGAGTACCCTGCGATAACGCGGGAAGGCAAAGATGTACGTCCAGTAGTATAGGCCACCCGAAGTGGGCGCAGCGGAACCAAACTCAGCCAAAGCGAGACCGATGAACACTAGGAAGAAGAGGCAGACAGTCCACTGCAGCATACACTATTATGAATACAAGAGTACGGTGCGATAAAGAGCTGGACGTACACCCCAGACCAGCGCGACGAGTCCTCCGTTTGGAATAGCAAACACTAAGACAGAACTGGGGTTATCACTGAGCATGAAGTCGGAGCCGGAATAAGTGAGCGGAGAACTTACGCAATAAACGGAAACAAACCAATAATACGAAACCAAGACCGAAGACTTCCAACGGCGTAAACGCACGTCTGAGCTCCTGTTTGTAGCCGAGCTTCGCAAGCGTCGCCGCGTCTCTGTCCGCGGTTGTACTACTGTCTGACATGGAATCCGAAGCGGATGGAGCGGCTTCCGCAAATCGCGTCGCGACGTGTTCCAGCGTCTTGTCTGTGTCCATCATACTTGCGTTCGTGATTGTAACCACGAAGAAGGGAGAAGAAGGGTCGGAGAAGTTATAAGTCTTATCGCACCTGCTATCGCTCTAGGCACGCTCCAATATGATAGGGCTCATGTATTTCACTCAAGGACTGCTACCCACGAAACTAGAGCGGAGATAGGTGTCACACGGCGCTGAGATAAGACAGCAAGAAGTTAGACTGCAGCATGTTACTCTGCCAGAGAAGCTGACTTCGACTGGCTTCCTCGGCCTATACTGGCGCGCCCCGTCAGGTGTGTGCATTGAAACACCCATGGACAACGGACGAACACATAAGCAAAAGACAGATGCTATATTTGCATCCGCGCAGTCTCCCAGCGAGGCATGTTATGTACTGTCGAAGGTACCAGTTTTCCAAGAGACTGTTGAGACAAACATTGGCTCGCCTCTGAGAAGTACTAGCAGCTGTGGCGTCTGTCTCATGTCGATGCCGTAGACCTGTCCAGGATCGAATACCATATTCCTCTGCACCGTGCCAGGGTCGGGGCGACTCCCCAGAACGCCTAGATCAGCCCCACATGTGTCTGGGCTGCGAGTCCCGTGATTGATACAACTCGACGAGCTACGCCGACCGAGGCCTCTGGTCAACGAGAAAAGCGACGCCTCGGCCGCCAGATCCGCGCAGGAGAAAGAGGAGGCGCAGAAATCAACGCCGTCGACCACGTGGATTTGTGGCGGCGCGCGCCGGCTATGGCTTCCGAAGAGCGATTCCGTCTCCAGCTCCTGAGCGACCTTCATCTCGAAATTCAGCGCGGCGACTCTCCGCTCTATGAGTACAACTTTCCCGCAAATGCACCAAATCTCGCGCTACTCGGGGATATCGGCTGGACGCGCGACAACCGCCTCTTCGATTGGCTCGACAACCAGCTAATGAGGTTCGAGCGTGTATTCTTCATTCCGGGGAACAACGAGCCATACGCTACCTCTATTGTGAGTTTCGTTGCTCTGAACTTCAATCATTATCCTATGAATCTTATGCTTCTGCAGGATGAGTCCACAGCGCGCCTACAAGACTTTGCTCGTCAACGTCCAGGCGATCCCTCCCGAAGCCTCGGCACATTCATCCTTCTCACTCGCACGCGCTACGATGTCTCCTCCACACTGACAATTCTCGGGTGTACACTCTGGTCTTCTCTCGACCCAAGCGCGCTCGATGTTCTGTCCGGGACGCTCGCAGACTTCAAGCGCATCAAGTCGTTCGATGTCTCTACTTTCTCTGCAGTACATAAGGCGGACATCTCATGGCTTTCGGATAACATAACTCGGATTCGCGAGCACGAATCCGGAAGGAGGGTTATGGTCCTCACGCACCATGCACCCACGATCCAGGGGACCAGCGATCCGAAGTACCAAGGTGAACCGAGGAGCTCTGCGTTCGCCACGGAGTTGAGCGCTAAGGCGTTCTGGAGTAAGCCTCTCGTGCTCTGGGGGTTCGGCCATACACATTGGTCGTGTGATTTTGAGAGGAACGGAGTCCGTGTCTACAGTAATCAGAGAGGAAGCGGCCAGGGCAGTCCAGGATTCGACTCAGCGAAGGTCGTAGAGATCTAGACATGCGTGATGCTCGCGGTGTAGAATCTGCGAATTGGATAGGTACGTGGTGCTCTCCTGCTTCCGCAGAAAGCCGCTAACTTGGGCGATCACAGCCGGAGAACACAATATAGATTCAGACGTACACGTTTATGTCGAGGGTATTGAACGCAGTAGACTATCGCATTCATTATTAGCTCGACATAATGAGATACATTCTACGAGAATCCAGAATGCTGAAATTTTAACCAAGCGCCGTTGGCCTATCACCAGACATGTCGCATGGACACATCGTGTAGTTCTCCTTCACTATTCGCGTCCAAGATAAGGCCAACATCACTCTTCTTCGAGCGCCACTTCCATCTGGTCTTCTTCCTTCGGGAACAAATCTCACGCCGACCCCTTGGCATGATCTTGTGACTGAACCTCTAAAACTTACGAAGGCGGAAGGTTGCGTCGATATCTGACCCCTGGACCACCCTTCCTCTGTGCTACTGACAGATCACTATGTCCCAGGAGAACTTGTCGGCGCGGAAACATGTCAAGCGTGGCCTCGAAGAACTTGACCAAACAGCAGTGACGAGCGACTCGGACTCCGCGGTCCTCGCCAGCCTTGGGTACAAGCAGGAGTTCAAACGTGTATTCACGCCTCTCGAGCTCTTCGGCATCACCTTTGGTGTGATCTGCCCGTTTCCCTCCATTACGTGAGTTGCTTTCGGTAGCTGCGTGCGCAGGTCTGCTCTTCAGACATCAAAAGCTCATATCAGTGGCCTTATTCACTTAGGGCAGTTCTTGGAGATGCTCTGCCGAACGGCGGGCCCGTTGCTCTAGTTTGGGGCGTAAGTTCTAGTCGTTTTATAGTCTTTCCGTCACTGTAACAACATGTATATAGTGGGCTGTTTGCGCCGTCTTTGTTACCTTCATAGCTCTCACACTCGCGGAACTCGGTTCCGCTGCACCCACTTCTGGCGGATTGTACTATTGGACGCACATATATGCTTCTCCGCGTTGGAGGGGAGTACTCTCCTGGATTGTTGCATGTGCGTCATTCATTTCGGGTAATACTGTCTCGATGCTGATATTCATTGTGCAGACTGCAACACGGTCGGTTATGTCGGCGGGCTTGCAGCCGTCAACTGGGGCTGCGCGACGCAGATTCTGGCGGCCGCAAGCATCGGTTCCGGAATGTCTTTTTTACCGACGAACCAGCAGACATTGTAAGCGCGTTTAATGTGGAAACGTCTTCCGAACTTGATAGCTTTGCAGCGCAGTGTTCGTTGCACTACTAGTGTCTCAGACTTTCGTTGCCTCACTGGCCAGTCGAGTTCTCGCTCGCCTGCAACGATTTTACATCGTACTGAATGTTCTGTATGTATGATCCCTACTCTCACAATTAGTAGTTTTCTGAGCTTATACAACGCAGATTATGCTTGGTGATCGTCATTGCGCTTCCTATTGCAACCCCAGAAGATTTCCGAAACCCAGCAGAATATGCGTTCGGAGAGTTTACCAACTGTCTGTCCTCATTTATGTGCCACTAAAAGCGCTAATACATTTCTTCGGGCTGTGTACAGTAAGCGGATGGCCAAATGGCTGGGCATTTATGCTCAGTTTTCTTGCACCCCTCTGGACAATCGGTACTCGATCTAAGTTTAAGTTTATACATGAGCGACTAATGTACAACGCGTGCAGCCGGATTTGACTCCTCAGTCCACCTCAGCGAAGAAGCTTCGAATGCGGCCATTGCTGTACCTTGGGCGATTATCCTTTCGTCGAGCGTTGGGGGCGTGCTCGGCTGGGGTATGGTTCATCTGTTAGTCTGTCTACGTGCTCTGATTAACCTGAATGCGTCTACACGTTCAAGGCGTAAACGTAGCAATTGCATTCTGCATGGGCCAAGACGTGGAAAGCATAGTAGCCAACCCGATCGGACAGCCCGTGGCCACAGTGCGTACTTCGTTCAAATGTCTGGATTTCCGAGCAGCCAAGACCGGCTTTCTAGATCCTATTTAACAGTTTTGGACAAAGAGGAACTCTTGCAGTCGTTTCATTCTCCATAATTGCCCAGTGCGCTTCCTCAATATTGTGACTCGTGCAGTTTCTTACAAGATCGCGCAGATATTTTATGGGCGCGAACACGGTGCGTCTTTTCAGCTACTTATTGCAGCCATGCATTAAGCTATAGAGAAGCTCGTCGTGTGCTCGCGGCTAACATTCGCTTTTGCGCGCGACGGCGGGTTCCCATTCTCCTCCGTGCTGTACCGTATGCACCCTCGCACGCATACTCCTGTGAACTGCGTGTTCGCGTGCGCTGGGCTCGGTTTGGTCTTCGGTCTCCTCGCTCTCGCCGGACCGGATGCGTCATCCGCGATATTCAGTCTCAGCATGGCGGGACTATATGTGTCGTACATCATACCTGTCACCAGCCGGTTCTTAGGCGGAAGACCATGGGTTCCCGGTCCGTTCACTTTGGGACGCTGGGTGAGTAGAGTACCATTCTCCTGCAAGACATGCGCAATTGATGCACATCGTGTAGGGAATGCCTGTTGCGGTCATCGCAGTAGCGTTCATGGCATTCACAATTGTCGTCTTCTCGTTCCCAGAATCGCCGGCTCCGTCAGGATCCAGTATGAACTATACCGTCGTCGTCCTGGGGGCCTGGGTCGCTCTTTGCCTGGTGTACTACTACTTCCCGGTGTATGGTGGAGTGCATTGGTTCAATGGGCCAAGGGCGAACATCAAGATTGCGAAGGGTACGAAGGAGGATGTGGAAAGCGCAAGCGATGCAGCCGAGAAAGAGTCGTTCGACTAGTAACTAGCAACAGGTGAGTATCCTGCTGTGGATGCTAGGCAAGTTTGCGCAAGCTGATGGGCATTGCCAGCGGGCACATGAAGTGGCGTTGAGCTGTACTGGGAGTTATAAGCGTAATAGAGTTGCACATGTTCAACCACATAAATAAGTCCACGCATCTTACGCCAGCACCTGGGGCCGGACAGCTCGATTACTCACGGCTATTCCGAATTCCTGCATACTTATATGCTAGTGTCTTCGATGAAAGCACACTTGATATTTTACGTGGTTCACCTGATGTTGAATTGTGAGCCTATAATAATATGCATCATCGCGAGAGCAAGCCAAGTATCGACGTTGGTCTCAGGATCCTATTCGGTGCACAACAGTAAGTCGTTCTGATTTCCGCCTATGCATTCTGGTTCTCATACTACACGAACTATGCATTTGTCGCGAGATACTAATACACAATGCATGTGTGGCGAGGATGCAAATAAGTAGGAATATTGGCAGAGTGCCGGTCAGAAGCCCTGACAAACCACTTGTTGCCGTTGTTCACAAGCAAGTTAGGACCGATGCCGATCGCTAAATATGCATTATGAGTGCGAGGAGGTCGCAGGTGCAGGCACAGCAGGAGACGAAAACTCACAGATGCCTGAGATCATGTTCCGCAGCGCCATGCCATGTCACGGACGTACACTAACCGTCGCCACACCCCCGAGAGCACCAGCCACGACATCGGAGACCCCAGTGCCGTGGCCGGTGTTGTCTGTTCGCTGCAGATCCACTGATGCGCGTCAGACCCCACGCCGCGAACACCCTACATAGTATGTACACCCTCAGCCCTCGGGAGAGTGGGCGAGTTACTGCTGATCACCAAATGTCGAGATCGAGTCCCGGCGCGGTGTCAATTACCTGTACCCATACAATGCGGATATGCCTACGCCTTCGCATACATACGCACCTCATGGATGCTCTCGACATCCGGCGAGCTGCGGATGTGCTCAAGTGTCGCCTCGTCGAATGTCCCGGCATACGCGTGGAGAAAGTCCGAGTAGTCATAGGTGATCAAGCTGTTCTGTCCAGACGCTCACGCAGCTAGGCGAGGTGTGTCGGCTTGTCCACCCCCCCTTCAGGGAGCTGGACTCTTTCTTATCGCCGTGGCTTTGTCAATGTGGACGTGGGGGGTAGCGCAGACTCCTAAACCATCCGTCGCTACGGAGTTGCGCTCCATGATTCCGAGAGCGTGGAAAAGGTGGAGGATGTTGGTTGGGTCTGACAAGTTTGGACGCACAAGCACAAAGACCACAGTGCTAGATGATGCTATCCCCGCATAAGATACGGGAAACCACGGAGCTAGATGGTTCAGTCGACAGCATAGCAACCATTCGGGCACGATCTGATCTGTGGAGAGGGGTTACTGAACCTTCTCCACTTCTGCATTGGGCCGTAGGGCACGAGGATCCGGCGTGAGTGACGGCGGGGGACACCACCGACGCCAGATAATTCGGAAAGCTGGCACGGACGACTGCATCATGACGCGCAATTTGCGTCACTTATGCCTCGCGCAAACGAATAAACAGCTGTGTATAATTAGGCGATGAGCCATGACGCGGGGGCTGCCGAGACTTGCCACAGCACGTGCGGAAAAATGCAGTCTGGTGGAAGAAAACAGACATGTCGGGGAATGGACAGGATACGTTCCAGCATGCGTGTGCAGGGGCTGGCCAAGACTCCTAACTTGATGCATCCGTGCTCTCGAAATTCGAATTTGCGGCGGAAACGTGGGGTAATCCCTTGACGCCATCTTGACGGTGGAGGTGAAGGCTTGGGCGACGTCCCAACCGTCGCCCGCGACCAAGTATACATACTCTCTGATGTGCGTTCTGCCCACACGGTGCACGCAGCCACGTCTCTGCAAAGATCAGGCAAGCTCCACTCGTCGTCCGGGTGCAGACAGCGGCTTCTGCTCCCATGCCGCGCTCACAGTCGCCCTTCCTCCCGACCACTCCCTCCCCTTCGTCCTCCCCGCTGTCCCCGCCGCCTTCCGTGTCCACCCAGAGCGAGGGGCGACGACCCCGCACGCGGTCGTCCAAGTCGCGACCCTCCTGTCCTTCCTCCGCACACGCGCTCCCGCTTGAGGCGGCTCCCGCGCCCACGGACCACCAATGTCCGCGTAAACGCAGGACGTCCCTTCCTTCGCCTCCCAATCCGAACCTGTCCAGTCCTTCCTCTAGCTCCCGTCGTGCAATCTGTCACTGCTGCGCTCGAGCAGGGCCGAGCACCATGGCCGACTCGACGCGCACACATGATCGATGCGACCGGGCAGAGCACCTGGCTCCGCAGCATTGTTCGCTTCATCTCCCGAGGTTCGTAAATCCACCCTGTGCATCTCCGTGCGATTCACTCATCTACTCCTTCCTCCTAGACACGTGGCCGGATGGGCTACTGTCACGGTACTACTTCTGAGTCTAACATGCTGTCCTCTTGGCGTCACGGCTGCCGCACTGCGAGCAGACGTGAATTCTCCAGCTCCGAGGCCGGGCGGTCGAGTCGTGAGTGGTCCAGGAGTACCCACATTGCCAACAATTCTCCCAGCTGTCACCCGTCGACAAGCAGCGGACCGTAGTGGTACGGGGGCCTCAGCGGCACTACCCGGGAGCACGGCCGCCTCTGTACTGTCTCTCACCTCAATCCAGAATTCTTCTCCGACTCTCGAACCGCCGTCGTCATCCTGGACCAACTCGCCATCTTCGCGCGCGCAGTCTTCGTCGGACGCTACCACGGACTTGTCCTCCCCATTGACAAGCGTAAGTCCCGTCCTTCTTCGCTTCAATCGATCTCTCCAGTCGTTCAGACTTGATTCCGAGAACGTCGTTCACAATGTCTGTCCAGGGCCCGTCTGCTATCATCTCAGCTGCGACCTCCTCGTCACCTCGCCCTTCGTTCGATTCCTCTACGTTGACCACACCGCCCACGTCGGCTTCTTCCCGCTCGTCCGCCTCCGACAGCGACACGCCCCCATCTTCCTCCGCGAGTTCTGACAGCACCACTTCCGACTCCCAGGTGCAGAGTAGTTCGCGGAGCTCTGTCGCGCGAAGTAGTACTTTCCAGATGAGCAGCTCAGAGTCTACGAGTGCCCCTCAGACCCCGTCGAGCAGCTCTTCCCGTCCAACGAGCGCCTCTCTGTCGACTACGTCGTCTCCACCAACCTCACGGAGCTCCTCCCAGCCGCCCTCTGTGCAACCAACGTCCCAATCGCAGCCCACGTCCCAATCTTCCACGTCGCAATCCATGCTCTCGCAATCTTCAATTCCGTCATTGTCTTCGCAGCCGCAGTCGCAGTCAGAGTCCAGCTTCTCAACATCGCTGTCCACGTCTTCGTCCTCCGTTTCCTCCCAGACCTTGTCATCGTGAGTACTACTCTTCCATGCTGTCGTTCCGTGACCATTCCATTTTGCGGATATTCTGGGGTTCTGTCATTTTTTTACTCTGCTGCATTCCGGGAGCTTCTCTTCGGCTACATCCACGTGGCTGCTTGCCTACCTCACTTGGTCGTTACCGATTGGTGACTTTGAAGCCCTGTCCGATCCCGGGCCAGTACGGAGGACATGGTATGCAGTAAGACCCCAGAGTTCATTTCCGCTCGTCGTGGTCGGTTAGCATACGCCGTGCTTGATGTTCCCAACGTTTCCTTGGGGAGCGGCGAGTCCGGGGTCCAGCATAGAACGACGGGTTCGGTAAGCTCCGTCATATCAAATTGGAATTCAACACCGAAGGAATTCAGCGTCGGCTGCTGGTGGGCATTGCTACGCGTGTCCGCGCCGCGCACATCGTACTGCCCGGGGACTCAGTATACTTTCTCGAGCTCGCGTCTGACGCGTCGATCTGCCGATTATGCTCTCGTTTTCCCGTACGTCTTTTATGTGACGAGTAGCCGCTCAAGCGAGATTTGCAGAGTAGATCGAAGCTCAGCCACAAGCTCGTCCGTCCCCCCGCTCACTTCTGCTCCGACTGCGTCCGTCTCGCTGTCGTCTGCGTGTGTTACGATCTCGTCTCTACCTGCCACGTCCGTCGTCGTGGCACCCAGCCTGTCGACAGCGAGCTCCGAGCCGATATCGAAAGCGAGTGTCAGCATGTCTCTTTCACTGCCTCCTCCACCGATTTCAATTTCTGCGTCGGTGCACATTTCTTTATCCTTGCCGCCCCTTTCGCCCTCCTCTGTTAGCAATTCGCTTACCTCGATGCCCGTCCCCCTCCCCACATCGCAATCCACACTCATATCTTCATCGTCGTCCCGTACTTCGATGCCCATCTCCGTCCCCACATTGCAATCCACACCCATATCTTCGTCGTCCCCTACCTCGATGTCCATCTCCGTCCCTACATCACAATCTGCACCCATATTTTCATCGTTGTCCCCTAATCCTACGTCCATGACCATTCCGACATCTTTCCCTGCATCGCTGTCATCAAGTACAATCTCCATGCCCTCATCATTCTCGTCACCTTCGTCCATATCTACATCATTCACGCCTTCGGGCTCTAGCATTTTGACATCTTCCCTTACTCACTCGCTTTCGAGCTCAGGCCCGGGTACAACGGCGTCAGTTACGAGCGTTTCGTCGTCTGCGCTCGCCTCGATTTCACTCTCTCTGTCGATCTCCATTGATCCTACAGTGTCGAGCATGTCGAGCATGTCTTCGAGCGCCTCGTCCGCTCTCTCGTCCTCGTCTGCACCTGCTTCGGTATCCAGCTCTAGTTCTGTGTTCTCACTTACCACTGTTAGCTCGATGTCCAGCGCAAGTGCAAGTACAAGTTCTGCTTCATCAGCGAGCTCGTCCTCGTCGAATACCGCCATTACGTCCTTCTCAAGTGGAAGCCTGCGTTCGAGCTCAAGTGTCAGCTCTGTTCCAACGACAAACGGCAGTGTAGCGGGAACGACAGTGTCGGATTCGATCCAGGTATCCAGTACAGGTCTTGCTGCACCATCGAGTTCGGGATTGTCCTCAGCATCGTCTGTCACAGCATTGCCTCCATCGAAGATTATTTCGATGTCCACATCTGTCACAGTATTCTCCACGCAGAACGCTCCGACGACTTCCTCCCGCAACCCACCGTCGATATCCGCTTCCGAAAGCACGCACCCTTCGATCTCCTTGCGTCCGGTGTTGCAACCCTCGTCTCCAGCTTCCTCACTGCCACCATTATCTCCTTCAACGAAGCCTACAGTATCGTTCTCATCCATCTCCTCATCCACTTTTCCGACCACGACGTCGCGGTCTGGAACGAGCACGGGCCAGACAACTGTCTTCACAACAGTGGTGCGCACGTCGACGGTCACGAAAGGGACGGTGAAGAGCGTTGAGACCTTCACGACCGTCGTCCCGACCGGAAGTTTGTTGCCCAACTCCAGTATCCGTTCGCACAGTAACATGTAAGGACCGAGGCCCTTATCCCTGCAATCATCACTCATCAAACGGTTCTACAGCTTTGCCCATGATCCAGGAGCACTGGCGGGTCTTATTGTGGGTGTCATGGCATTGGCCGCGGTTCTTGCGACATGGGCGTTCATGTTCTTCCGCCGCCGACGTCTACACCGCTGGCAGGCGGAGACGGCTGCCGCTGCTCTCGGCAGCCAGACGGGCTACGGAAGCACCAGTGCACGACGACCGCCCGTACTAGCTGACGAGGACGAGGACGAGGAAATGATTGAGACGTTCGCTGCGCCTATCATATCTGGCGCCGGGAGTGCGGCGTACAACCGCCTTCGCGGAGGGACTACCACCGAGGCCATCGAGAGCGACGGTGAGGATATTGCGCCTTCGTCAAGCAGTCCATATGATCCCGGGGGAGGGCTTGCAGCCTCTGCCGTCACTGCGACAGTCGCAGGCGGGACTGGAGAGGGGGATGCACTTATGCATCCTGCCAACTCGTCAACCATAAATGTTCTGTCCCTCGATGACTCAGCGATACCGTTACATCCTCCTCGCTCGCCCCGGTCTCCGATGATCTCGCGGAGGTCGTCGGGACTAATGGGCCCCGATCCTGCAGCTTGGTTCGGGGGTCGTGACGCGGCTCTCGCCGCTGCGCATGACCCATTCAAGGATCCCGACACTGCGTCGCCGCTGACGGCCTCCTTTGGTCACTCGTCGGATGAAGTAGGTGTTATTGGGCCAGGAAGATCATCTTCGACGAGTGACGATCTCGTGCACACGACTGCTGGCGGTGCTTACAAGAGCAGTAACTCGTCTCAGGGGCATGCTGTATATGATTCGGCAGGAGGCTCGTCCTCGGCGCATGGTCACAGCAGCTCTCCGCATCCTGCCTCGAACAGTGGTCACGGCTTCCCTGGCTCTTCTAGTGAGCACGGTCATGCTGACGTACCCAGGCTCTCGAGTCTTCTCCCGACCCAGACAGAACCACCAGTGCCTCCGACTGCGTATCGCTTGATTGGTGACGATGACGACGACACAAAATCGCGCGGAATCCCATCAAGAAGACGCAGCTTCCTGGGTCGACCGCTCAAGTGGAGACCTAGTCGCGGTCATCGGCAGTCACGAGCTTCTACCGTGTCAGGCAGCTCATACTCAGATGTAACCGGAGCCTCTCCTGTCGATGTCTCACCCTCACCCTCTACAACCACTTTGTTCGGGCGAACCAAGTCTTGGGGAGAAGTCTCCCGGTTGGCAACAGTCGCAAGCCCTACACCAGCAGTGGCCCCCGTTCGGCCCGCACGCCAAGCAGCTCCCGTAATATCCACATCCATTAGTCGGCCGCGGACCCCTGTGCTTGGCGCCCTCCCTCCACCCGTCTTTGTGCAGCACGATATTCCTGGCGGCGTTACCGCTCGAGGTGCGCCTATTTGGCCCGGTTTGGGAACTATTGTAGGATCGCCTGGTGCACCTTCCCCGGCACCCACGGAAGATTCCAACCTCGCAGCAGAGGGTCTACTTGACCCCCGTCTTGGGCTCACACTCGCACAGGGCATGCGCAGTCAAGGTGCGATCAGCTTCCGGGACGACATTGACTACTCGAGACCGATCGGTGGCGTAAGTGATCTTCTGGTTCATTTAGTGACGTGCTGACCCTTTCGACTCGGCGCAGTTGATACACAACCGAGGTTATAGTCAGGCAACCTTCCACACAGCAGACACCGGGGATTCACGTGCTACCACTCGTCGCAACTCCCATGAATCTGGACATTCTGATGCCATTGACTTGTCAGAGATATAGTACTTCCCCACCACCCTCACTGTAATAGAATGTCGATGCGTACTTTGCATTCGTCTTCGCACTATCTATACACAAGTTTCACTCATGTTTCAACATATCGTACTGATCTGTTTACAGCTCGAGCACGTCTCATTACTTCCTTGCTTTAACCGCCTTTCTACTTCTCAGGTCTCCGTCGCCGATTATACCTTCGTCCAGTGCCTAGTCCTGACGGGCACAGGTAAATTGTGCGTCTTCCAAGCTCTCTGTGCCTGATTGGAGCTGATTGTTCCCCGCAGGAAAACGGCGTTAGCACGAGACCGCGGTTATTGCCGTACATTGTTTGCACTTTACGGACTAATGAGCCATACACGACGCTTAGACGAGTAGATTTCACTCTGTACGCTTGTTGTACAGAATGTATAAATGCAGATGTATTTCTCGGGCAGTAAATGCTGCAATAGAATCGCAGTGTAGCTTAAAGACCAATGGCGCTATCACCACGCGAGGCTGCAGGTTGCCTACCCCTCCTTGATGGCATGTCTGACATCTGATTAAGAACGAATACCTTGCTGCACACGTCAATGCGTTTCACACGTACCGCCCATCAGAATCGATGATCTGACATTGTGGCAATTAATTATGCACATCAAAGTCGGCGGATTTCATTCTCAGGCACGATACGAGCACAAGGGCTACAGACGACACATTTCAACGCCAATAGCCAATTTGTCAGAGCTTCCACGAGGCGATCGAGATCTCGACTGGTCTCTCGTCTTCGCAATCGCTGACCGAATGCATGGACATGTCACCGTCGCAAAACACTACGCCGCAACTCGGGAGGTTGAGGATATTCCATAACTGTGTCGCAGCGCGCTTTCGCTACTGAGAGAGGTCATCAACCGGTAGGAGCTGGATCAGCACAATGTCGAGCAAGGTTTTCCATGGATCTGTCAAACCGCTTCAAGCACGCACCTCTGCTATGATTCGCCGAACATGCGCATATCGTGAGCCGAGCACGTGTGTATCGACCGACATATAGATGTCGGTCTCGTAGACATCGACGTCGTCCATATCGTCGGTGAGCGTGATTACAGGTGGATCGGATGGTGGGGGAGATGGTAAGCTATCGCATGCGTCCGCAGCAACGGGGGCACAGGGTGGTTTCCGGTGAGCAATGCAGCCGGCTGGTACGTTAGCAACTTCGAAGGGGTCGGCCATATGTTCTACGCATAGCCACCACAAGTGCAGGATCATAGAGTGTACTAATAAGAGAGGACGCAAGGACATACCTATCATCTCCGTTACATGACCTTCCGCCCGCGAAGCAGGACCACGCGCGCCTGAAGAGATCACAGACCCGTGCACTCGAGACGCAATCTTCTCTTGGGGCGGCGGAGGCAGGTATGTGATCACTCTTTTCTTCAGCTCAGTGGGTGGCCCCTGAGCCCGTGAGCTCGTGGATTTCGCTGTGAGACTCGGAAGCAGGCCAGGAATCTTGAATTTGCGTGACATCGCTGAGCTGTGTCCGGTATCTACCTTCGCAGCCGCGATGCGGCTCCTCTTAGCGGTTGGTAGGGTAGACCACTCTGAGTCGGGCGATGGTGGAAATGCATTATATGCGTTACGTTTGCTGGGACCCCGTGTAGAATCACCAAGCAATGCCGACGTGCTTGTCGCAGGAGCGGAGTTCCTGGAATCCTGCTTGGTTCTGGTTGGAGAGACGTACTGATCGCCGATGAACAGCTGTCGCGGAAGAATGGGCGACGTTCTCGTGTCCCGGTTTGAGGAACGAGGCGGAGTAAAGGGGTGACGGTATCCGTCTTGCAAAAGCGGAAGAGCTTGGCAGATCTCAGGCGAAACGCGGGAATTGAATGCTTGCCTTGCCGCCGAGGTCTTGGGCGCGTGATCACGATTATGAGAGGAAGATTGAAGCTGCAGCGTAGGTCCATGGCCCATTTCCGTCTGCGGTATGTCTGAGGCTCGAAATGATCGCTGATCTGGATGACCATAGCCCAGTTCAGAAATCGTCAAATATACTAGATAGTGCACAGATATTCATATAGTGCTACAACGACGCAGTCGGCTTACCGATCATGTCTCCATCGACGACGATAATTGGGATAGATACGGGATGACCACGGGACTGGGGATACGATCTGTGGTTTAAAGAGTTACAAGCCCAGAGTACACTGTCACTGACCTGCTCTGCGATCGCTAATGTCTTACTTCTGACGTCGGAGACCGCACTGAGAACTTGGCGTCGTGGATCCTGGGACCTGGCGTCCTTTGGCGGTAGAGGAGGTCCTTCTATGGAATCGGATCTGGCTATATGCGCCCCGATACGTTTCTTCGGTGTGGAATCACATTGTCCTGAAGCGGTACGCTGTGCAGACGGCTGCGATTGATCCCGCTCATGGCGTCGAGCAGGAGTGGCGGTCTTTGCAGCGGACGCGGCCTCCGAGTCAAGAGTAGCCGTAGAAGAAGTAACAGAGGGTATTATCTCCTTAGAACAGCCGCCAGGTACTGCTGCACGGTTTGTCATATTGTGACTGCGATTGACGACCAGGGGCGGCTGCTTTGAGCCTAGTTCCCTACTTGACAGTGAAGTTTTAGATCTCCTCTCCTGCCTCTTAAACGCTTCAGCTATCAGTAATGGTTTCAGCGGAGCTGATGTGGTGTTGGCCGATGCTTTGGGATTCTGTGCGGCCTTGGAGTTGCCCATGTTACGAGAAGCCGCATTCAACTTGGCTATGGTCCACGGATTCGGCTTATAGTCTACGGCGTCATCTCTGCGCGACAAATCAAAGTCTTCGGATACGGTTTGAGACTCTACACCAGATTTCAGGATGCTGTCGTCGCCAGGAAGATGCTCGAGTTCATCGTCAGAGTCGAGAGCGCAATCATACGAGCGAAGGTTATAAGTCCAGCTACCGGAAAGTCGAGACATTTTGGTTCAAAATGAGTCGAGTTGAGGGTGCAGAGTTCAAATTTCTAGAGAGATACAATATTCAGGCGCAAGCGGTCGGACAAGATGAGAGTTGGCGGAAGACTAGCGCGACCGCAACAGGCTTGACGCGCATGACCTCACTCAGACTGTCTCAGCTCGCGAGTAGATACTCTGTATATCTCCATATTGATGCCGTTGTGTTAGCCGTCCAACAGCGACGCCGGCAAGCTCTTGCAAGTGGCACCCTCAACGACGATTGTTCGCACCGTCGACGCCGCCACGGACATGTGCATCCAACTGTGATCAGCTAGAGATCTCTTCGCAAAAGGGCAAAGTTCGGTGAGTATCTATTCTGGAGATGTAGTGATATGATTTCTGAGCAGGCCTGCGTCAAGATCGCTCAAGATCGGCTCCGGCTATCGAGCGGTGTTTCACTCCTGCAGACCACTCCGCTGCAGCACTGTGGTCCATCGATGCAGCTCTGTGCAGCCTGTGCAGTGCCCGCCCAGCCGCGTATCGCGCTCGATCTGGGGCACGTGGCGTAGGCGCCTGTGGATAAAAAGCTCGCATCTGGCGTCTACGTTCTTCACTCATTCCGGACTCGCACTATTGTCCCCCTGCGATCTTTTTTCATTCTCGCAGGAGCCTACCGCAAGTCCCAGAGCGAGGGACACCTCAGCTGGAGCGCACACCACCCGTGGGGGGTCGACTGATCCAGTCGACCATGGTGTGCTTTTCCTTACCAGAGGTGTTATATGCTTCACAGTTATGTTGCTTCGTCGCCGGTCTGTACTCGGGGTTGTATTTTCGTGTATATGTATGGTAGATATTCTGAACGAATGGAATGCCTTGGAGGGCACTGCGCCTCTAAAGCGTGGAGGATTCACAGCGAGAAAGGCGGGACGCGTGTGCGAACAAGCTCTACATGGTCTATGGGAAAGCATTACAGTGGTGACTATCGTTGTGTGCCATCTATCGTGGCAATGGTATCTATGCTGAAGAAACACGCTACACTCCGCAGCGGACCGCGCGCAAAAACTCCCTCTGCGCAAGAAACCGGTGTCCTAATCAAAGACTCGAGTACTCACGTCTCACCCGCCGCCTTCTCACACATCTACCTGCTTCTTCTTCTCGCCAGCCTTCCCGGGCACAACCAACCACCACGCCGCGATGAGCACGCGCATGCCGCAGCCTATGCCGAGCGTGCCAGGGCTGCCGATGGCGTCGATGAGGGCGCGGCCGACGAAGCCGCCGACAAAGAGCGCAAGGATGCCGATGACCTTGTGGTCGCGCGAGATGACGCGGTGGTTGAGCCTGAAGAGCTTCGGGTCCGCCATGAGTTCGCACCAGACCGTCGTGAGGACGACTGCACGCGCGTGTCAGTCCTGCGCCGCACACCGGAAATGCCTGGCAGCAGCCACTCACTGGTGGTCGCGAACTGCGTGTTCACGCGCTTGCCCATGATGCCCTGCAGGCCCATGCTCGCGCTCATGAACCCGAGCGCGACAAACGTCAGCGCGTTTGTCCACGCGGGGTCGCCGCGGTTGTCCGCAACGGACCCCTGGCCGCTCTTCCACGCAGCGAGCGCGGCCGCCATCGTGAAGAGCGCCTGGATCATGGTGCCGAGGAAGAGCCATGCGCGGGACTTGGGGCCCATGCGGTCGCCGATGCGGCCGATGAATGCGCCGGCGATGAAGGTGAGCACGGAGGTGAGGGCCTGCTTGTCCGCGATGTGGAAGGAGGTGTCCCGGTGGCCGGCGGGGCCTTCGAAGAGGCGGGCGAGGGCGAGGGCGAGCTGCGGAGCGCGCAGGGCGGATGAGCGCCATGCGGGCGGGGGAGCGGAGGGGGCACGGAGGCAGACGTACCTGGACGGAGTTGCCCGTCTGGAACGCGCACCAGACGAACACGGCCGAGAACGAGATGGAGTCACTGTGTCCGCGGGGGCGTCATGTCAGGTGTGCACGAGTGAGCAGCTGGGCAAAGCAGAGTCGCACATGAAACCGGTCATGAAGCAGTACGCCGACAGCGGCAGCGTCGACTGTACGGGGTCGACGTCGCCCATGACATGGGCCTTTGTGAACACGGTGGTCGGCGAGAACCACAGTCGGACGGTGTCGAGCGCGGTGGACTGGGTGTCGGAGGAGACGGGGCGCGGGAGGCCGTCTCGCTGGGCGCTGGCCTCGGCCTTTTGCTCGGCGTAGTCGGGGCCGGGAGTCGTTGTCGCCATGGGGGGCTGGTCGGCGGGGAGGGGGAGGTGGCGGTGGGAGGAGGAAGGGTTCAAGAAAACTGGCCGTTCTTGTAATGGAGCATGGTGCGATTGGCGCAAGCTTGGCCAGAGGCAGCGTGCGGGGAGCCGCTCGCGCCGACCACTCTAACCCCACCCCGAGTGCCCAATTCGCTCGACGACTCGCTCGCCGCGACATATGCTATGCTCACATCCGATGATGCACCCTCTCAGCTTCCTCATTTTTGTGCCGCCATGCGCCCTCAAGATACTCTCCAGCTCGAGCTCTCCGCTCTAACCACGGCAAAGTGGACGAGACGGCGCCGAGGGTGGTCAAGCGCTCCGAGCACGAGCATGGCAACGTTTGTGAGCGCCGCCATGCCTTCAAGGCCGTGGTATCGTTGCAACATGATGCTACATTCTCTGACGCCTGCCAACAATTTTGCTCGTATCACCCGTTTTCCTACTACTCATCCTCATCATCACTATCGATGTCACTGGTTGAACGGGTTGATCAGCTGCAGCACAGGCCTCGAGATTTCATAGACACCGCAACATACGGGCTCAACATTGCCGTCAACGCCTCCTGATACTCGTGCTTCGTCATTCGCCGCACGTCGATCTTGGCGCCCCTCGGAATGCCCTGGTTGAGGAATCCTAGCAGCGCCGACGCGTCCTGTCCGTTCCTCTCCACCAGTCCCTGTGCCGCCACGCGCTGCTCTCGCAGAATCCTCGCCTGCTGCTTCTCGAGCTCTCCAGGGCCAAAGAGCAGGCGGATGTTCTCGTCCGTGTCGAGCCCGAGCACCGCGAGCCGGTAAAAGTAGAGGACGAGTCCGCGCCCCGGCGCGAGCGGGTTGCCGTCGAGCGGGAGCCCCGCGCGCGCTGCGAGGGCTTGCGCTTCGCTGGACTTGGGTGCTTCGAGCGCGAGGTAGCGGATGGAGGCGGGGATGCCGAGCGCGTCGTAGTTCATGGACATTGCTGCGTGACCCCCTCTGACTGCGTTGGAGACAAGCCAAGCGCCGTGGCGCGCAGATCATCCAACTGCAGCTCAGATTCATCGCCAAGCGGATCTCCCTGACAGAGCAATGCATGCACCAATCCAAGATGCGGAGGCGAGCGGGGGCGGAGTTATAGAGGACGAGAGACTTGTACATTAGCTACTCAAATACATTGACTCGACAGCAGAGCATGCACAGTGTCCGGCCATGTTTATTTTCCGTTCGGCGTACCGGTCTTGGCGAGCGGTATTTAGCCTCACTCGTGCGGATGAGCAGCCTTGCACTCGTCCGCAGGCTCTTCTGGGATGAACGCGGCGCTGTCCGGCAGACGGCGATTCACTTGGCCAGGTATTAGTTTTTGATCCACCAGTACGCCTACCCGCGGTGACCCTCCCGTCGTCACGTAGCGCCCACGCAGGCGCATCACACGACGTCTCAAGTCGACGGGCAGTCTGACGAGTACTGCGGGAAGTGTGCTTTGCTCACACCGTCTCCGCCACCAAGGCACCTCCTCAGTCAGACTGAACCTGAGCATAATCTAAAAGAATGGACGAATCGCTGTCTTTACCATAGCCTATCAGACAGGGCGTACACGGCGTATGACAGGAACGGAACGCTACGAACAAAGAGCAGGAGATGAATCACGTTCGTTTCGTAGTACTGAAGCGAGTGGACGGATGCGGCGTAATAATATTCTCCTTGCGAACTCGACGGCCTTCACCGGGATCAGTCCATTACAACAGTGTTGGGGAACGACAGCATGTGACATCAAAAACTCAAATCTGGTCCAAGAACGCAGCGTCACTTTCGGCATCCGAGTCCTGGATACAAAAGCAGTGTTTAGAAGTGAGAACATGTAATAAAATCGAGAAGGCCTCACCGCGGGTATGTTGTTGGCAAGCATTGATTCGAATGCTGCACCAAAGGGTGTCCCACAGCTGTAGATGGGAACTGCGCTCCATTTTGACTGGGTCCACTTGTCGGACTTCAGCTGGCTATCGCGGGCGGCATTGGCGATTTCCCAGGTGGGCGAAACGACAACCACGTTCCATGCTTTCACTTTCTTGCCCAGCACCGCCGCAACCTTGTCCAAGCCTTCCGTTACAGCAACGGGATGTCGCGCGATGGTTGCTTGGATTGCCCAGATTGTATTGTCCGTGCGGATGAGGCTATCGATGCCGGGGAAGTTGGACACACCTGGACGCCAGTAGAACGGTGGCTTGGCCAAGCCAAGCTCTTGAAGCGTGGCTGAGATGGAGTCATTAGCGATCGGGAGGACATACGACCTTCCCTCCACATCGCAACCACGTATGTCTGTGACCGCATCTCGCGTCAAGAGCTGTGCGTGCACGTATTCCTCGTACAACCAGCCTGCAAGAGTTTTACCTGCCCGAGGGCTAAGAAGCCGCTCGAAAAATTCCGCCTGTTCTGCCGCGGTTAGCTCACTCATGGCACGAGCGAGAATTCTGTTCAACTCGGTGGTTGGAATAAAGACTTGTGGTGTAGAACGGCGGCTCATCGGGGATGCACGAACAAAAATGAGCGAGGAAATAGTACCCTCTCCGGCGAAATCCAAAGCTCCGACACAGATCAGAGATTGCTCCAGACTGAGCGCGATCTTTTTCGCAGTCGATTCCAGACTCTTCCAATAATCCTTCACGGGGTCGCCGTCTGGCGCATCAGGCTGTGCTTCAAGTAGGTTCAACATGATTCTTGGACAAGGTCCGAACATGCGAACAATATTGATGCCATCGGTCACATTATAATTGAGTAGCGTCCTATTAAGCCGAAGCGGTGAAATCGCATTCTGTCTGAGAATCGATAGATACGCACAGCAGAGCGCCAAGTTCGCCTTCCTCCCAGGGGTTCATAACGCAGAGCTCGCCATGACGCTTTGTGCACCACCTCATCCAGCGCTCCTGGGCTGGCGGGGTCGCTTGGATGACTGACGCTTCGGACAGCAGGAAATCGTCGCATGGGATCATAACTGTATCAGAGGAGTCGGTTAGGGCCCATGAGCCCCTGACAAGGGTTGTGGACTGGGGGTCCCCGGTCATACGGGAGCGACAGCCGGCCTCGTCGAATATCACGATGGTCGTGTTGCTCAATTGCACTGTAGTCGGGATCCCGTCCTGAAGGAGTCGGATCAGGAAGTATACCAGAAACATTGTTTTGCCTGTACACAGATTCAGCGTCGACAATGATCGCTGGCGTGACTTGGGCAGCCGCACCAATGCCTGGCTGTCCAGTCAGGGCGAACAGGGATCGCTTAATGCGTTGTAGGGGACGCTGCGCGTTCAGTTTGACCAAGTACGAATAAACAGCTTCATACTCTGGGCGAATCAACAGGAGACAGGGCCGTTTGAGATTGTTGATGTAGAAGATGTAGAAGATGTCGAGGTCATCTCCTTCATAATAACGATAGAGCTTGCCATCGTAGAGCTCCTCACATTGAGGATAAGTCTTTTTCCAAGCACGGCTATAGAGGGATTTACACCGTGCCAGAGACATAGCATTCAGAAAGCGTTTAAGGACGTATCGCCAGTGACGGTCGCGGAACGGCGTACGCCATATTTGTACATGTTTATACTGCCAAGGTGCGGAGACAAGACCACCAGCGCGCCAAGCATGTGGGGTGTGCGGAGATAGAGCAAGAAATCTACAGTGTATTAGTTTTACTTTACTCAAGTACAACGGATCGACAGCAGATGATGAGACGAGCATGCAAAGCGTATTCCCTAAGTGTCCGAACATATCTATTTTCCTTCATGTCTCCTCACCCACTCACAGGCGCCTACTGCATCTTGCCGAGGACGCGGGGCTGCGAGATGTCCGCCATGTTGATGAAGATGTCGTCGGCGGGGTGGCGGTACAAGGGTGCACGCAGGCGCTTCTGGTCCAGGTGGTGTCCGATGAAGCCGATGCTGCGGCCGAGGACGAACAGGCCGTTCAGCGTACCGATCTAAGCGAGGGGTATTTAGCCTCAGCCGCGCGAATCTCGTGTCATGTGGACACCCTTACCTTGATGTATTCGTCCGCTTCCTCTGGGGTAAACGCGCCGCTATCCCGCAGCAGGTCGACGAAGCAGACAGCGATGCAGCCGTCAACGTTCAGGATAAGCTACATGGGCTGAGGTAAGTACTGTCATCTCCCACAACCGCACGACTGAAACTCACCGTATCCTTCTTGGACGTCGTCACCTTCTCGACAGCAAGCGCGTAGTCGAGCAAGCTGTGGCTCGGGAAGTGCTTGCGGACGTACTCCTTGACGAGCTCAACACGCAAGTCGGGATTGTTGACGCTCTTGATCTTGTGGCCAATACCACTGACTATAGATTGTTCAGACGCGGTTTCATCAACAGATAAGATCAGTTACTTACTGAGCTTGTTCTGCTTGCGGCAGGTGTCGACGAACTCGCGGGGCGTAAGGCCAGTATCACGCGCGTTCGAGAACATGGACGCAGCCTCGTCGAGAGCACCACCGAACCGGCTACCGATGGTCAGGAGACCGGACGCGAGGGAGGAGATGAGGTCCTTGCCCGCACGGGTCGCGACAATGGTGTTCATGGCACTGAAAGGCACAGGTCAGTATCGTCGCTGCAGAACCGCCACCAGACGACTCACCCAGAGACGGCGGGACCATGGTCAGCGGTGAGCATGAGCACCATCTCGATGAACTTGGTCGCCCATGGCGGGAGACGACGCTTGAACCAGAGCAAGCTGACGACGCCTCCCAGACCGATGTCATCCTTGAACACGTCTGAAATACGCATGCCAGCGTAGAGAAGCTCCTGGCCACGCTCGTCGGAGATGGTTGAGATGAAGGCGGCAGGCTTGCGGATGAGGCCGAGCTCCTGTGCCCACTTGTAGTCCATCGGAATGACTGGCGGATCGCGCTCCTTCTGCGGGCGGATGGTGCCGGTCGCAACGAGGCGGTCGTATGTCTCACGGAGGACCTGGGGGAGATCTTCGAAGGTGTCAGGCACGATGAAGCCAGCGGCGCGCATCGCAGAGTTCTTCGCATCGGCAGTCTCCGAGTCCGAGTTCGCCATCGAGCCAGCGTGGCCGAACTGGACCTCGGTCGTGAACATCTTCGCGCAGGTACCAATCGCCCAAGCCACGATGGGCTTGGTGATGCGGCCCTGCTTGACGGCCTCGATGACGCGGTACTCCTCAATACCACCAACCTCACCGAGGAGGACCAGCATCTTGCACTCGGGGTCCGCCTCGTAGCGGAGAAGGTGGTCGATGAAGGTCGAGCCCGGGTAACGATCGCCACCGATGGCGATACCCTCGTAGGTACCGTTGGTGACGAGCGAGAGGATGTTGTTCAGTTCGTTGGACATACCACCGGACTTAGAGACGTAGCCAACGGCGCCGGGGCGGTAGAGCTTGGACGCAATGATGTTATCCATCATACTACACATTCACGGTGAGCAAACATCACTACCAAACGGAAGGAACAACTCACCCTCCAGAGTTACCGATACGGAAGCAGCCAGGCTTGATGCCACCGACGGTGGCAGGGCCAATGATGAGGACGCCCTTCGCCTTCGCCAAGTGGAGGATCTCGCGTGCGTGCCTCTCCGGGACACCTTCCGCAATGAGTGCAATGCTGCGGATCTGGGGAAATCGCAGGATATCCAGCGTGCTCGAGTACACACTGCGCGAGGACGCGAAGTTCACAACAACATCCGCATCAGGGTGCTTCTTGACCGCCTCCTCAACGCTCGTGTACACGGGCAGGAGCGTCTCCTTCGTACCCCAGTAGAACTTCTGGATGTGGTGCCCACCAAAGGGGTAGATCATCGCGGCAACACTCGGCGACTCACGTCCGCATGAGTAGTCAAAGTCGAGCATGCCCTGGATAGCACGGGGCTGCAGACCATACACGAACGCGCGAGTGCGAGCGTCAAAGGGACGGAACCACGGGCGCGACGGCTGAGCGGTCGTGTCGAAGTGCACGATGTGGTCGTTAGCCTGAGTACGCTCGCCGTCCGGGTGGATTGTACCAACAGCCGGGGACGGTTCGGGGTAAGAATGGGAATCAGAGCCAGAAGTGGGCGATGAAGGTACCGCGGGGGTGGGGGGGACAGACTGGATGTTGTTCTTGGGCTTGCCCTTGACACCCAGCGCGAGTGGGACGATCTCGGTAATGTGGGTCTCGGGGCCGTAGACCTTGATAGGCACACCCAACGACTCGCCGAGCAAGCGCATCGCCTTGAGACCCTCCTGGTAGTTGGGCCCACCGCGACGGACGTAGATGCGGACACTGTGCGCAATGAGGGGCGCCTTGTACTCCTTGAGCGCACGGATGATGCCCTTGAAGGTCGCAGCGACATTGGTGAAGTTCGCGATACCACCGCCGATGATGAGGATCTTGCCTTCGGGGCGAGGCGCGCCGCGAGTCATCAAGTCGACTGCGAGACAGGGTTAATTGGAAGTAGCGTAAACTCACGGAGGGAGACTCACTGATAGTCTTGGCATACTCGTACGTCTGGCCCTCAGTCGGCGCGCCAGAGTACTCTCCGTAATTCGCGAGCTCGTGTGCGAAGCCATGCGCGGCGATCGCATCCGAGTACACGACGGAGGCACCACCACCAGCCACCATCGTCCATATACGTCCCTCGGCGTTGAGGACGGTAAGCTTAAGGGAGGCACCAGTCGAGCCATCGAGCTTCTGGATGTAAGCCTCCTCCTTCGTCAGGTCACGACCGAAGGGAGCAGGCCAGACCTATGGAAAATACGGTTCAGTACATTAGATGGATATATGTGCGCATATACCCACCATAGGAGGTCCACGATCAGCAGAGACGGACACGCCCTTAGTCGTAGTCGCCTGAGAGCCCGACTCGTATACGGAAAGATCACGCGCGATCGCCCACTTGGGTCCGCAGATAGACTCTGCAGTCTGGTCGAGCTTCGCAGCCATGTCAAGGTAGTGGATGGTCGGCGCGCCGCCGTTGACGCCATCGAGGCAGATGAGCGGGTTGATCTCAAGGTACGCGAAATGGAGATCGACGTAGACGGAGTAGAGGCGGATGAGGAAGTCAACCAGAGTCTCCTTCTTGGAAGCGGGGACATGCTTGAGGAGCGTGTCTGCAATGATCTGACGCGAGGGGAAGGGCGCGCCAACGGGAAGGTTGAGAGTTAATGCCTTGGCGTCGACGTCGCCAATGTCAACACCACCCTCGTGAGTGAACAGGATGACATCGCCTTCTCGCACGGAATTAATGCAGACATAGTACTCAGTGTTGGACGGGTGCGGGAGGAAGGGCTCAACGATGAAGTTGCTGAGCGTGCCGACGACGGACTCGACCTGTGACGGAACGGAGGTCAGCACTGCCCCAAGGAGCGGAACATGTGCTAAATTTGGACAAAACGAGAAAAGCGTGGGTCACGTGGGCGGACAAAGGCGAGACGCGTCTCCCGTCGCACGACGCGATCTCTGAGCTTGCGCAGCTGGTCGTCAGAGGCTTGCGCCAAGAGAGAGCGCAGGGTTGATGGGCCATGGAACGGATGCTACGCAAGACGCGCATCGCCTGGAACAGCGCTGCACGAGATCATCACGAGACGACAGACACGGGCAGTGTGCAGGCACCAACGCGGTGATCGGAGGGGAAACGATGGTCGGAAGGGGAGCCAAAGAAGGGCGGAAACACGACGGGGATCCGACTCACCCTCTGGGGCTTGCCCGCCCGCTCGGCAATCCACTGCTTCGCCTCATCCCACGTCTTGTTCAAAGCGAGGAGGCCGGCCTTGCCGCGGCGCTTGATGAGCTGGTCAGGCTTTGCGACGAGCTTGGTCGTGAATACCCAGCTGGGCAACTGGGTGTCGGGAGTGATCGCATTGGTCGCCGGGTCCCAAGAGATCTGTGCGACCTTGGGGGCGGGGTAGATGAACTTGGTTGCGACGGTCGCGGACGGGTCGACAGGCGGGGCACGCTCGAGCCAGTAGGCGAGCAGGAGCTTGGCGTCGTACTCGCGGATGGCTGGGTGGATTTGGATCAGCACAGGAGCGATCTGCGGCGCGTGTTGGAGGACGCATATACTCGCCTTTGGAGGACATTTTGGTATATCAGGGACCTATGCGAGTGGTATCTGTGGGAGGAGTGGAACGAAGGAGGAGGAGGAGGCAGGGCGGGGATGCAGCGGTGGGATGATATTTATGGGGACCGCGGACTGGAGATGCTCGATGTCACCTCACTTTTCCTTACGAAAATGGGGACTGCCCTCCGCCAATGGGGGGCGCTCTCCCCAACTTTCCCACGCTATACTATTTCCTATCCGCTGTAATAACGCCACTCGCAGCTCGACTCATTCCAATGGCTTTGACCTCGTCGTACGAGCGATTGAGCACGCTGCCCCGAATTCTCCTAGAACGTCGATGATATAGCTTCTCTCGACGCTGTCGTCGCTGGCGACACGTGGTGCGGCGAGATTCCCATTTCTGCCATCACCCGCGCCGAATTCGCATCGATACGCGCACCATTCGGCTGCCCACCAGCCTGCTTGTTTACGTTCTGCGGCCTGTTCCAGCGCTGGCGCAACTCGGTCCAGCCGCTCTCTATGAGCTTGATCGGCGAGTCCTGCATGGTCAGTCACATTGAATACTACCAAGTGCGCTTCTCGGCTTCTCAAATTCGACTCGCGTTCTGCACAAACCATCTCACTCAGAGATCTTCCTCGCCATCCCTGCACGCAGCTGCCAGAACACGCAACCTCAGCCTCCGATGTCACAGCACCTCAGGCACCGAATTCTGCAAATCTTCCTATTCTCGACGACGTCCGATCTTTTGCTCCCCCGTCGCACCTTCCCGTCACCACCTTGTGATCGGGACAGCGTCGACAATGACACCTCCTCATTGATCAGTAGCGATAGCCCCTGTGATCAGCGCCATCGCGCGCACAGCAACGCCACCCACGGACCCTTCTTAGGCGCGCTGATCTGCACCTGGCATCATTCATCTCGACTCCATCTGAACCCCTGCGATGTAACTCCGGAAGTCGCGAAGTTGGCCGACAATGGAGGCCCGAGAGCAAGACGCTTCAGAAACGGTGGTGGGGATGACCGGAGCGCCACGCAGCTCATCTCCGCGACTTCGGCCTGTCAACTTATTCTCCTACATACTGTTGGCTCATCACCCTTGTCCCAGCCACCCCACCCAGATCGCAGGCTAGGTTGCAACTCGGAACCATGCAATGATTGCGCCGCATGTGCTGGTCTCCCATCACCGCGCCGTCTCCTTGCTCGCATCGATCAAGTATCTGGTCTCAGCATCAGCTTCCTTGTGGTTTCTGCCACTAAGGGCAGTCCAAGTAGCAACCCCAACGGACTACCTCGGGATAGGCTACTGCTGCTGTCCGAGTCGCTGTTCCCCACCTGACGTTCGAAACACTTGTTGACACATTCGTGTTTCGGACGTACATAAAGCCGTAGTTGCAAGCTTGTACCTTTCCATGGAATCAAATGTCGAGATCTTATTACAACCCAGGCTATACCAGGTGTTGAGCCTGCTTCTTTGTCGTAGATTTCGCCAACAATGCGGTGACGTGGATTGGGCGGTTGCTGAGATTGAGCGAGAATAGATCACGTCAGCCACTCCCGCGAGTCGTTCTTGTCTGAATGGGCGCTCATTCGCATTCGTAACTTCCTCCCGGACAGGCTAGTAGCTACCTCAGGTCGCCTTCTCGGCTATTCGTGATATACTAACAAGGGACTTTCGAGGGGATCAAATCGTATATTTTCCGTCCAGTCGACAACACTATCCTCGTGAATACTTCTCATGCTCCGCTACTTTGCACTTTGGCCGAGTCATTTCTGATGCATTCTCTGGAAGCAAAGTCTCTACTATCGATGAAAGTGCCTTTACGACATTCATGCTCGTCCTTCTGCGTGAGTTTTGGCATCTGCGGCGGTTATTTGGAGTACTGTGGTATGCACCCACCTTTGAGGTCCCGTGATCTGTCTGTCGTCCGCTCGGCGAGAGCTGTGGTCTGATCCTGCACCCGGTGGCTGAAAACTCTGCCGCTCCTACGAGGTCATATCCATAGACCTCTAGCACTCGCATATTGTATGGCCAGCTCTCCCCTGCTACACTAACTTTGGTCCAACATGACACGGCATAGTGGAGGGCCTTACTGTTCCGAGAGCTCGCCCTCATGTGTTCCTAGCATCATTCGCACCGCTCCTCCTCGTCGCTCGGGATGCGAAGATGGTCTCCTTCCGTTTTCTGTATGACCTTCATTAACAATATTAAGCATAGACTTTGATGGCAAACCCAAAACCTTGGCGACAAAAATAGTTAACGACGATTATATGAACACATCTCGTCCCATCGTCTCGTCAGCGGCAACGATTGCATGGGAAAAATAAATATTCCACGAGAAGGCATGTAAGCATGCCCATGATATGGAAATAGCCTATCGCGTACTCACAGATCACCGCAGGCCCGCCTACATTTGACCATGTCGCATATGAAGTCGACGGTGCCAAGTCCTCCAAGATCAGTATCAAAATATACAGCTTGTTCACGACCTTGAGGACTGATGAGGCATTCAGGAAGTCGAATTAGGTGTTGCGAATGTTCATCATTCTTCCGTCAAGCAATTGCGACTGAGGGCGGCCGACGTGCGAGAGCAGGATCTATGGATGCTCTTTCACAGGAGATGACAGTCGGCTTCGATTTATTTCAGAGCTGTTAGGGTTGCAGCTAAAAGGGGAGCATGAGTACAAGAAGGTATGAGACGTCGCGGGTCCTCATAGGCACTTGGCCTGCAGCTGGCTATGCGGTTGATGCTGACCACAAATCTTACAGATACAGATCGCTTCGATCATTCAGAATACTGCGGTTCGCAGGATGCCCTAGATTCTAAAACAGCTCAGGCCGTCCAGGGGTCGTAACCGCGGTGGTCAATCCGTAGAAGCGCTCAGTGGCAGCGCGTACCTTTGGTTTGCCAGTAAATTCTGACGTGGCTTGACACTTTTTAGGTCTTGAGCGTTTATTTGAATCATTCCAAGATCATCCTGAGAAATGTTCGACGAAGTTGGAATTCAGCGTCAGGTACGTTCTTACGCGCGCGTTGTGTGGCATATGTCGTGCCACATCGCCACCCCGGATAGGAAGGCCTCTGCCAGCTGGCATGATATATTGCACACGTCTAGGTGAAGGCAGGTCCAGACATGTCGAGCAAACGATAAGTATTCTATCACCACGATTTGTATTCTGGTGCTCTTCCTGGATCCTAGAGCCCATGACTCTACGAGTCGAGCGCAAACTCAACACACTTGTTCTGCTTTTAGCTCAGCGATCGAAACCGTAGAGAATATGTACAGCAAATTGGGGCAAAACTACCCTGCGCTTACTGCGTTCCCATTGAAGATAAGCATCGCCCTATCTCATCTCCACATTCAGACATCCTGCCTGCGCATCAGCCTCGTGACAGGAGTCCGTGCAGGCCGCATATAATATAAATGCCGACCATCTGTTGTTAGCTTTCCGTTCCTCCCAGGCAAGACGGTCATGGACACGGGCACACCAACAAAGCGTGCAAATGCTGCAACGCTGCCCGACGGGAACGTCTCCACCAGGGCGTCAACCGTCGTCGACTCCGACGCTGCGCTACTCGCGCGTCTGGGATACAAACAAGAGCTCAAGCGCGTATTCACGCCGGCTGAAATATTTGGCCTTGCATTCAGTTTCATTTGCCCATATCCTGCGATTGTGTACGCATTCCGATTCCTCTGCATGTCTCTGTCCAAACTTGAACTGACGGTGTTATCTCTGCAGAGCTGTCCTAGGATTTGCTCTTCCAGACGGCGGGCCTGTCGGACTGGTATGGGGTGTGAGTGATTCTCCATTACTTCTGTTCTTTCCATGCTCTGATGCCACACCTCTCGGTACAGTGGGCCGTCTCCGCAGTCTTTGTCATGTTCATTGCACTCGCGCTCGCTGAGCTGGGATCCGCCTTACCCACCTCTGGCGGCCTTTACTTCTGGACGTACACATATGCCTCTCCACGTTGGCGCCGGCTCCTCTCCTGGCTCGTCGGTTGTGTGTATCTGCGTATTTTTTCTATCATTCCTTCTGTTACTGATGTTGTACAGATTCGAACACAATCGCATATATCGCCGCCATTTCGGCGACAGATTGGGCCTGTGCAACGGAGATCTTAGCGGGGGCCAGCATTGGGTCGCGCATGGCGTTCACTCCGACATTGCATCAGACATAGTGAGTCGTTCCGACACAATGTGCGTTCGTATGGAGTTGATTCGTGTACGCATTACAGCGGGGTATTTGCGGCAGTTATTATGTGTCATGCATTCATTGCGTCGTTAGCTTCTTCAGTCGTCGCTCGTTTGCAGAACTTTGGCATGGTCCTCAACATCACGTACGTGTCTTTATATCCGTGCTGTATCTATGTGTAGTAGGGCTGAGACTTGCACTAGGCTATGCCTGGCAATTATCATAGCCCTTCCCGCTGCAACTCCGAAAGAATTCCGAAACTCGCCGAGTTTTGCGTTTGGCGGGTTTGACAACTGTGAGGCTTTAGTATACGCTGAGCACATCTATAGAACCGAATATCTGATCTGCGTGGTCCACTTGTACAGTGTATGGCTGGCCTAACGGTTGGGCTTTCATCATGGGTTTCCTGGCACCACTTTTCACGATTGGTATGTCACTCACAGTCCTACTTGGCGACTGTGGCCTAAGTCGTAAATTTTTTCCACAAGCTGGCTTCGATGCTCCTGTGCACATGAGCGAGGAGGCATCTAATGCGGCTACAGCTGTGCCGTGGGCAATCGTCATCTCCTCCGCTCTTGCAGGCGTGTTTGGTTGGGGTATATTTCAAATGCGTCCTCCCCGCCTAATTCAGGTATCTGATTCGGGAACAAGGTATTAACGTCGCGCTGGCGTTCTGCATGGGCACCGACATCCAAGGAATTATGAGTAATCCGATTGGACAGCCTGTGGCGACAGTACGTACCTTTCTACCATTCCCTGACGGTTTACTGGTTGGCGGGCTCATCATTGCAGGTCTTTTTTAACAGTTTCGGCCAACGCGGATCCCTCGTTTTCGTATCCTTCGCAATAATTACTCAGTGAGTTCATCGCCCGTGTGACACTCTGCGATCATTGACACAGGTATAGGTTCCTCATCGGTGCTAACATCGTGCGATGCTATATTTTATTTCAATACTTCTTGTGTCACTGATGGGTTCGCGTCTGTGCATGCAGGTCATTGTAACCTCCCGCCTCACTTTTGCGTTTTCACGCGATGGTGCGCTCCCATTTTCTTCCGTGCTTTACCGACTGCACCCGCGCACGAACACGCCAGTGAACTGTGTGTTGGCGTCTGCATGCGGCGCACTGTTGCTCGGGCTCCTTGCTTTGGGCGGACCAAGTGCATCCTCAGCAATCTTCAGCCTTGGGGTGGCAGGACTGTATGTGGCGTGGTGCATCCCGATTGCGAGCCGATTTCTCGGAGGAGAGAAGTGGGTTCCTGGCCCATTCTCTCTTGGGTGGTGGGTGAGTTGCATATCTTTGTGCTTCTATGGGATGTATTGGGTTAAGTATTGCACTCAGGGGAAGCCCGTCGCTGCTATCGCGGTGGCTTGGATGTCTTTTGCGATGGTTGTTTTTGCATTCCCTACAGCTCCAACACCGACGGGAGCCAACATGAACTACATGATCGTTGTTCTGGGCGGCTGGATTTCCCTGTGTCTAGGGTATTATTACTGTCCCGTATATGGCGGTATTCATTGGTTCGAAGGACCAAGAGCAAATATCCAGAACGAGGAGCTCACGGAGGATGGCATAGGAGGCACAGGTGATTTGCAGGACGCTGAGAAGATGTCGCTGTAAAGATATCAGCTGTAGGGATGCAGGGAGATATGTGTGGGTAAAAAGATCGCGAATACTCTGTATAGTGCAGCCAGTGCAGCCACACGGCCTATTTAAAGTCGTTAATATCGGAATGATCGATCGAGAAGGGAAATGCGCTCTCTAACCTCTGAATAAGCAACGTTACAGCGACTGTTCGATGCTCCTACGAAGGGCAAACTTGTGTCATAGATTCCCCTCATTTGTATAAATACTGGAACATCCGTTGAGCATAAGTCACGCTCTGGTCCTGGTAAACTCCCAGCTTTTGCGCAATATCGCATACGACTGATCAAGGTAACGAGACCATCGCGCAGAGTGTCTGATTCCCCGGTGCAACAGGTTTCGCGCTCCGTGTGGCCGCTAATCATAACAACAAACTACAAAATCCTGAGCAGGACGCACATGGAAAGCGGAAACTAGACGTCTTTTACCAATAAAATCCATACTTTTTACATCCATGGGCCTATAGTCGAATTTTCGGCTGGCCAGGCCCACGTTTTCACGGCGGCTCGATCATTGGGCCTTGTGCTTCCAGCTCCGATGTGCTCTATGGACCTATCAGAGAGAGTAATATTGAAACTCCGCCCGACATGGAGCGCATCCAACTCGGTCAGAAGTGTCGGGCCCACTCGAGACGACAAAGATTTTAACAATCCACACTACGAGATTGTCAATGCTGAATATCATAAAGTCAGGTCGCGGCTCCGACTGGAATGAACATGTAGTCTTGATCTAGGCGCACGGGTCATACCACGATGGCCAGATTCAATCAGTCTACGACTCAAAAGCAAGTTCAACGTCACTCGGAGAACTTATCCGCTTTCTATGCTGTCTTATTATGACATGCTGCCTAATAATTGAACCCATAGAGAATGTGCACAGCAATTCAAGGTGAACCTACCATGTGCTTCCGTGCGTTCTCACCAAAGATAAGCATACCCCACCCCATCTCCGCATAACCTTCCTGGGTGTGGAGGTCCTGTCTGCGCAAGCCTACGATACGGGACTCATGACAAGAGTCCGTGCACGCCGTGTGCAATACAAATGACGACTGTCTGTTGTGGACTTTCTCTCCTTCTCAGCACAAGACCGTCATGAACACGCCCACAAAGCGCGCACACCCTGCAATGCCTCCCACCAGGAATGTCTCTGCCAAGACGTTGACTGTGGTCGACTCAGATACTGCGCTGCTTGCGCGGCTAGGATACAAGCAGGAGCTCAAGCGTGTGTTCACGGCGACCGAGGTATTCGGCCTTGCATTCAGCTTCATTTGCCCTTATCCTGCGATTGTGTACGCATTCAGACGTCTCTGCACACGTCTCTGTCAATGTTGCTGTGCTTGTATTGACGGCGCTACATTGCAGGTCTGTACTAGAGTTTGCTCTCCTGAATGGCGGGCCTCTCGCGCTCGTATGGGGCGTGAGCGATTGTCTCTTCATTCCTTCCTCTGGGTTTACACCTCTCGATACAGTGGACCGTCTGTGCGATCTTTGTCATGTTCATTGCACTGGCTCTTGCTGAGCTAGGATCTGCCTTGCCCACCTCTGGTGGCCTTTATTACTAGACGTACACATATTCTTCGCCACGATGGTGTCGGCTCCTCTCCTGGCTCGTTGGCTGTGCACCTCTGCCAATTTTTCATCTAATTTATATTGTTGCTGATGACGCACAGACTCAAACACAATCGCGTACATCTCCGGAATTTCGGCGACCGATTGGGCCTGCGCGGTGGAGATTTTAGCGGGGGCTAGTATCGGATCGGGCATGGCTTTCATGCCAACGTTGCGTCAGACATTGTGAGTCACTCCGAATAATGTGTGCCAGATGGAGTTCATTCATGTACGCTTTATAGTGGGGTATTCGCAGTGGTAATTGCGTGCCATGCACTCATTGCCTCGCTAGCCTCTCCAGTCGTTGCTCGCCTGCAAAACGTCGGCGTGGTCCTTAATATCATGTACATATTTGGTGATGGACTTACTCGGAGCTGGGCTGACACTTGCACCAGACTGTGCCTGGCAATCATCATAGCACTCCCCACTGCGACTCCGAAAAAATTCTGAAATTCACCGAGTTACGCGTTTGGTGAATTTGACAATTGTAAGGGTTTTTTGTATGATGAGTGCACGTAAAAAACAAGTAATTGACCTGAAAATAACTCGTACAGTATATGGCTGGCCCAACGGCTGGGCTTTCGTCATGAGTTTTTTGGCACCACTCTGGATGATTGGTACGTCGCCCAAGTTCCTACTCAGTGACAATGGCCTAACTCATAAACTGTTTCCACAAGCTGGCTTTGATGCTTCTGTGCATATGAGCGAGGAGGCATCTAATGCCGCTACAGTTGTGCCGTGGGCGATCATCATTTCGTCCGCTCTCGCAGGCGTGTTTGGTTGGGGTACGTTTCAAATGCGCTGTTGTCATGCAGCCGCTGACTGTGAACAAGGTATCAATGTCGCGCTTGCGTTCTGCATGGGTACCGACATAGAGGGAATCGTGAATAACCCGATTGGCCAACCCGTGGCGACAGTGCGTATCTTTTCATCATGCCATAACAGCCAACCTACCCGCACGCTCATTCGCATGATCACAGGTCTTCTTCAACAGCTTCGGTCAACGAGGCGCGCTCGTTTTCCTATCTTTCGCGATAACCACCCAGTGCGTCCATCGCTAGCGTGACACTGCGGTCACTGACCCAGACACAGATTCCTCATCGGCGCGAACATCGTGCGCTGTTCCATTCCACTCCCAACCTTCTCAGTGTATCACTGATGCGTTTGCGTTTGCACAGCTCATCATCGCGTCCCGCCTCATGTTCGCGTTCTCACGCGACAGCGCGCTCCCATTTTCGTCCGTGCTCTACCGCCTGCATCCACGTACGCGCACGCCGGTGAACAGTGTGTGGGCGTGTGCGGGCGGTGCGCTGCTGCTCGGGCTACTCGCGCTCGGCGGGCCGGGCGCATCCTCAGCAATCTTCAGCCTCAGCCTGGCGTGCCTGTACATGTCGTGGAGCATTCCAGTCGCGAGCTGGTTCCTCAGAGGGAAGGAATGGGTTCCTGGCCCGTTCTCGCTCGGGTGGTGGGTGAGTTGCATGTTTCTGTGCTTACACGGAATAGGTTGAGTTGGGTGCGCACACAGGGCAAGCCCGTGGCTGCCATGGCTGTCGCATGGATGTTATTTGCGATTGTCGTTTTCACATTCCCAACGACTCCGAACCCGACTGGGGCCAGCATGAATTACATGACCGTTGTCTTTGGCTCCTGGATTGCCCTGTGTCTGTGATATTATTACTGTCCTGTATACGGTGGTGTACACTGGTTCAATGGGCCGAGAGCAAATATCGAGAAGGTGGACACAGCAGATGATGTGGGAAGCACGAGCGAAGAGATCGAGAAGATCTCGCTGTAATACATATAGGTGGCCGAAAGTACCATAGATGGTGAGGTACGATTGGAGATGGCTCCCGATGTAGTCTAGTTGTACAACCTGGTCTTCACATATACGACTTAGTACTAGAATATCGTCGGCCGAGGTCAGGTGCGAGGAAAGCGAGTGGAGAGCGAGCATGCAGACACTCCGCGTTGGTGCGACAAGGCACGGACGTGTGCGGAAGCTACGGAAGGGTTACATCCGGACACCGAGAGCCAGCGCAGACAGGAGCAGGCAGGAGCAGGCCGAGCGCAGGCAGGAGCAGGCCAAGCGCAGAGTCACTGCCGGTGCGGGTCGCCGCGGGACGAACCGCCGGTCGGCGGAAGCTGCCGGGGATCGGGTGGTCTGGGACGGCCCCGCCGCTGCCTGCCGCTGCTCGAGATCGCGTCGGGCGCACGTGCAGCGCTGGACAAGCCCGCTTCTCCCGCACCCCCTCTGATCGTCGCGCCTTATAACGAGCCCAGCCAGCCCGTCGTCGACCCGTGCTGGTGCGCGACCGCCGGCGACAACCCCCGCGACGCCCGCTCCACCGTGTAGGCGCGCAACTGCCGGATCGAGGACACGAGTGGTGCACGCCCGCCCGTCTCCAGCCTGCTGCCACCCACCTCCTCGACCTCGAGCCTCCCGCCGCTGGCCCGCTAGCGCAACCCCGGGGCAGAGCAGGCGGTCACCGACGGAGACGTAGCCGGTCAGCTGCCCGCCCATCCACGCCTACAACTAGCGAGCCTTCCCCTCCCACGCACTTCCCGAGACCATTCTTAAGCCTCGCCGGCTCTCATCGCTGCCATCACCGCCGACACTGCGCACCCGACATCGATCCCGTCCAAAATGTCCTCTCCAAACCCGCCCCCCTCGTCTTCTGACGCATCAGCACAACCGATACCTCCCGAGCCCTCCTCATCCTCGCCACCACCCGCGCAGGTCGAGTCTCCCACTCCACACGACTCGTCCCCCGCCGCCTCCAAAGAGCCCTTCCTCTCATTTGCCCCGTCCAAAGAGCCCTCCTCCCGACCGAGTACCGACCACCCTAGCACGCTCCGTCCGCTCCTCCCTGCGCATCTGCTCTCCTACTCTGCGCCGCCCTCCATCCTCGACCCGCACCATCGCACCGACTCTGCCCAGCAGCTCGCCCCCGGCCCCGGCGCATACACTCCGCTCTGCCCCTCTGCTCGCACGTCATACACACGCGTCGATGGCACGGCCACCCCGCGCGTCCCCGCTGAGCACGACTCCGAGAACGAAGATGGTGAGGACGCCAGTGCGCAGGAAGATGCTACGGAATTGAGAGCTGATGCGCCGCCAGACGAAGTGGCTGGAGCGGGTCACGGAGAGTCGGGCGCAGAGCCGAATCAGGCAGAGCAGCCAGAATCATCCGAGCCGCTCCCAGAGCTCCCCCAGGTCGCCCTGACCTTTCTCCTCGTGTCTGGCCGCCGGCGCACCATGTCGTTCGAGCCCGAGACGACTGTCGGCCGCGTCAAGGAGCTTGTCTGGAACGCCTGGCCAAATGGTGAGTTGTCCGGTTCGTCGAGTTTCTGGGACATTCCTTTTTTCTCGAGGCTGGGAGGTTAGGTGGTGTTATCACATCTGTTCGGGTATACTCCGAGTCGCAAAATAGATGCTGACCGCGGCCGATGCAGACTGGCAAGACGAGCGTCCGCCCGCGCCTTCATACCTGCGCATCCTGTACCTTGGCAAAATCCTCCAGGACGAAGATACCCTACAACGTACGTGTTCCTCCTGCCTTTGATTCTCTCCTCTCCCGTTCTCCCCTGACCCCGCATCTCGTGTATTTCATCCCGCGTTCTTATCTACACCCCGCTGCACATTTCTCCGCTGGGCTCCTCGTCAGCTTATAAATCTCACCCCGCCCGCAGAGCTCAATTTCCCCATCCATCCTCCCTCATCATCCCCATCCCCGTCGTCGACCTCGCCTCCTCCTGTGTCTCCCACGTCTTCCACGCATCAACGCAGCCCCTCCACCTCCGCCGGGCCCGCGCCGACCATTGTGCACCTCTCCATCCGCGCGTACGCCCCGCCCGCCGAGGATGCGCCCAAGAAGCGGCGGCGGCGCGGCGGGAGCTCCACCAGTGGCGGTGCGGACGCGGCCGACGGCGAGGTGCAGAGAGGATGTTGTGGGTGCATCATTTCGTAGGTGCGCTGCGCCGCGCGGGCGCGAGGCGCACGGCTACCCGTCAGTGCCGCCCGCCGAATCTGCAGCCAGAGCTAGATCTGGTGCCGCGGATGCTGGCGGCCTGTCGGGGCCGGGTGCTGGGGTCCGCCATATCGTCACGTACTGTACGCCGAACCGCTAATCTCGCATACCTCCGCGGTTCCCATCCCTCCATCCCACGCATCGAACACTGCTCCACTCACGTCACGATTTACGCATGCCTCTTATTCTCACCCGTGTTACTTGCGCGCTCCTGTATAATAGTTCACATACCCGTATATCTACTTGGTTCACTGGATGGAAACGATCTGTCTGCTCTGATTGACCCAACATTGTCCGATATCGTCGAGCGATCAACCACCACCGCGATCCGTGTACCATCTATTCCTTGCCGTGACCAGAAGATAAAGAGAAGTGTCGACCCCCCTAGCCTGGTCATCCTCGTGCACCACGGCAGCAGACTTGCACCGACTGCGCCTGTGCATCGGCAAATTGCCCAGGAAGGCATCAAGTACGCGTATGCAGCGCACCGCACTTCGCATGATGCTGCTGGTGAGGGGCCTCGGGCTCGGGTTCGAAAATAGCGGTGCTTGCCGTATGTGCATCAGCGTACGCGTCCCGACGGCGAATCCGACACATCCAGAGCCGGAGTGTCTCCATCTGACATAACATCTCGAGATTGCAGACAAGGTGTGACAGGCTGTTGCGATCCACGTCGGAATGCAGTCGCAAAGTAGAGCATGGCTCATTGTCACGGCGCTCCTTTTGCACTCCTTGAGTCGGGGCAGATTTTCCAGGTCGGTAGCATTTTCCAGTCGGCAGAAAAGTTGAGATTCAGAAGCAAAGACCAAGAGCATAACCTGCCGTGCTTTCGCGGAGGATTCTGGAGGATTATGACGTGCAGATTGTCGCTGGCGCTTATGTATATTGTCCAGATTAGGAAAGTCGGTTGCCGGTTCGGCCTGATGCATGTCCGCAGTGGCTCCTGTGGCACAGCCGCCGTCAACTATCGTCAGCGGCACATCAAGCGGCGTCCACCTCGATATATGTCGCGGGGCCAGGGACTTAGGTACTCGTCTTCAATGCCTGAGTTATACCCTTCCAACTTGCTCTAGAACCTGATGCAGTCTTCAGTAAGGCTCCAACCTTTTAGTTTAATCTTCTATTTAAAACAGTTTACTTTGTTTAATTTTACTATCTATTTACTGAAATGCCTGTACACAGTAAA
>KV722451.1:0-89466 GCA_001687445.1 Obba rivulosa
ATTAACTCATCGCAGAGATATACTAGTATCAACATCTATTACTCCAACACTACTATAGTCTATCTACAAATAGATTATAGTGCTACTTTCTATTGGGTATCATTCAACATATACTACTCTTTGGATACTGCCCGTAACGAGCAACACTCAGTTTGACCACATTTTATTCCCCAACGAATAACTGTGATAGCCCGTGCAAAGACAACACCGGTGAACGGCAGTGCTTAGTATCTAATCCCTATTTGTTTTTAGATACACACGCAGAACTAGTGACACCGGAGCGGCGTCGGCGGACTGTGCGTGCCTCCACAGCTCGTCGTGCATCCTCGGTGCCTCCTGTCCCTTCCGATGGCACAACGACGACTCGTGAGTGTTTAGTCCCCCCAGTGGGCATGCCCACTGACCCCGGACGTGTACCAGCCCCGCTCCCGCTGTCTGCCTCAGCCTCGGAGGCCGAAGTGGTTTCCCCGCTGCCGGCTGGTTTCCTTGGCCCTCCCGCTGACCGCCGCAAGGAGACTGTCGCGCAGCTCGCCCGTCGCACGGACTCTAACATTGCCCGCCTCGCTGAATCTGCCGACGACACGAAACGCCTGGTCGACTCCCAGCTGACGCAGGTGACCGCGCTCCTCGATGACCTCATTGCCTGTCCCCCCGTCCCGGCAGCTGTCACGGAGCTGCGTGATTCCCTGGCCACCTTCCCCTCCGCCTCGGCTCTGCGTGAGTCTCTCGCCAAGCAGGCCGGGGCCATTAAGGGCATCGGGGAACTGCACACCTGGGCTGCGAAGGTCACCCGCTGGATCGATGCTCTTCCCACAAAGGCCGAGGTCCAAGCACTCATCACAGAGGCTCTCAACGCGTCTACGGCCGGCCCTAGTCCTTCCCCTGTGCAGGCGACCTCCGCCACGACGCCGTCGGTGACCCCGGGAGTGATGGGTGTGCACACGCCGAGCCCTGCTCGTACGCCTGCCCGGGCTGGCCCTACTGCGAGAGCGCCTGCGCTGTCACCTCCCCGCAAACGTCCCGTACCACGGAGCACTGTGCCTGCGCCGACTCCCCCCGCGAAACGGCCTCGTAAGGCGCAACCTGCTCTTGCGGGACCTGCCGCGGCCGCGGACGTTCTTCTGGGTGGCGATGCAGGCCCGCCCACATTCTCCACTGCGAATGTGCTCTACTCCACTCGGACGCTCATCCATGAGAACCTCCCCAGTGCGAAATTCATTGCCAGCTGCCTCCTGTCTGTGAAGAAGATGGACGAACGGTTCTACTCCCTCCGCTTTAACGATGTGGAGGCTGCACGCCGCTTCGTGGTGGAATGGTCTGAGACACACCTTGCGAATGGCTGGGAGAACGTTTTCGCGTACCATGCGGAAAACTAATGGGGGCTGGAGAGAACGAGGGTGCCGAGGCAGAAGACGAAGCCTGGACTTCGCTGTATTTATCCGTTTGTAGCTGGAATATAAACGGCCTTCTGTCATCGAACTGTCCAGCCCTGAAGTCGCCCGCACCCTGCGGAACTTCGATATCATCTTCCTTCAAGAGACCCATCTGCCTGGGATGCATGTCGACAGTCTCGAGCTTCCTCCTGGCTATAACATCTACTCATCCGAACGCCCACGCGACTCGACGGCGCGCCACGTCTACGGTGGTGTTGCGGTGATCTGGAGGGCGCAGCTCCGCCTTGAGATCTGTGAGGACTTTGCCTCCCCAGATATCCTGGTGACGAAGGTCAGACCACTGACCTAACCGTGTGCGATGCGACGCTGATTGGGTGCTCGGAATAGCTTGGAGACATGTACTTTGTGAATGCCTACATTCCCCCAGACCAGTCTCCTGCGACGACTCTACTTCCGACCGCACCCGAGCACCGCCTCCACGAGCTACTGGGCCTCCTCCATGCCACCTCGTCCGGCATGATTGTGGTTGGGGACCTGAATGCCCGCACTGCGTCCTTGTCTCCATTGCCCGACCACGTGGCACGCTCGTCCCTGGATGCCTCTACTGACACTCGTGGACGTCGGCTCGTGTCGGCCTGTCATGTGAATGACCTGGTCGTGCTCAATGGCTTACAGCTCGACATCGATTCCCCAGGCATCTGGACTTCCCACCAGTACAATGGCACTACAGTGGTAGACTACGTGCTCGCCTCCCTCAGTGCCCTGCCCCTATGTCGTGCGATGGCAGTGTCGGACAAGACCGAGTGGTCTGATCATGCCTACATCAGCCTGGACCTGGAGCTGCCCCCTGCCCTGACCAATGACCTGCTCCGCCACACTCCTGCAAATCCCCTTGAGCATCCTCCCCCTCCACCTCCTCCCACAGTACATCCCCATCTCGATGATCTGCTCGGTGCTGCAGTGGCGAGCTCATGCCTGTCCCCTGAAGAGGCCCTTGCGGAGCTCTACGGCCCGGCATACTATGATGGCCCACCCATGTTCGTTTACACTGATGGCTCGTGCCTAGACAATGGCACGCCATCTGCGCGGGCAGGAGCCGGTGTGTACTGGGGCCCCGGTGCAGCTAAAAACCTATCTGCTCGGGTCCCAGGACTGCAAACAAATGGCCGTGGGGAACTGCTTGCGGTGGTCTTTGCGCTCCTCGATGCCGAGCTGTGCCGCCCCCTTGTGATCTGTTCGGATTCCGAATATGTGATCCACTCTCTTTGTCACTGGGCGCCCAAGCGGGAGGCCACGGGATGGGACTGCGCAAACTCTGACATGCTTCAGGACGCTGTACGGCTGTTGCAGCTGCGCCCTGCGCCAACAGTCTTTCGCTGGGTAAAGGCACATAGCGGGAACCAACACAACGATGCGGCCGACTCTTTGGCGAAGGCGGGTGCATGCCTGCCTGCTGCGGTAGGCGACTACAGCCCCATTGGCCTACCCGACTGGCAGCTTGAGAGCGATCGCCCAGCTCTGACGACTCCTAAAGTCTCCACCAATTTGCCCCCATGCCCGCTACCCAGGGACGGAACACGCCCTGAAATGCCTGAAGACTGGGACCTGCCCACTCACCGCGGCCGCCTAAAGCTTCGGCGTCTGCGCTGGGATAATTTGGCTCAGCTGGTAGCGTGTCGCTCGGAGCGTGAGTACTGGCAGCTCCTCCGGCGCTGGCTCGATGCAAAGAGGCGCCCAGCTCAGGTCTCGCTGTCAGACCTAGCGGAGGTCTTTGCGACCCGAATGAACCCCCCTGCGCATGTGCCCCCCGATTTTGACGCGCTGCAAATGCACCTTGACGCGCTGCAGGCCAGGCGCCTCCCGGACCGCAGTGTCGACCCCACCCCAGGTGGCACGTTCTCACGACCGTTTACGCTTAGCGACATCCAGTGGGCAAAAGCACGCATCAAACGCCTATATATGCGTGGGGCTGCAGGCATCGATGGTGTGTCATATCGGCAGGTGCTGGTCATGTCCAACCGCTGCCTGCTGTACCTCTTCAATGAATGCATCCGGGTGCGTGATGTGCCAGGTGGATGGCTTACGACTGTTCTGGTGGGTGTGTTGAAAAAGGGGAAGCCAGCAGACGAGGCCGATAGCTATCGGGTGATTGGTTTGGAGTGCTGCATGCTGAAGCTGCTCACCCTACTTGTTGAGCGACGCCTTCGCTCCTGGGCCGAAGACAATGCCATCCTCCCGCCGTCGCAGAATGGGTTCCGCTCGGGCTGCCGTGCGACCAACAACCTGTTCATTCTTCGTGCCGCCATCGAGAAGGCCCGGGCACTCCAGCAGACCCTGTATGTGGTGTTCCTGGACCTGACTAATGCCTTCCCGTCTACCAACCAGCCTACCTTGTGGCTTAAACTCGCTCGAATGGGTGCGGCCGGGCCCCTCATTGACTGGCTGCGTATGCTATACGATCGTATGGTGTACACCGTTCGGCTTGACGGTGCCTATTCGGGTGCCTTCAAATCCTTCCTGGGCATCCTAGCAGGTGACTCGGCCTCTCCGATCCTCTGGCTGCTCTTTATGTCCGACCTCCACATTCCCGCGCATCCTGATGACGTGGTACTGGGTGGCACTCGAGTATCTCGCGTCGAGCAGGCTGACGATCTCGCAGCTTGGTGCATGTCGACAGCAGGGACTCAACTCAAGCTCGATGCCATTTACCGCTGGTGCGGCACTAAAGGCTTTGTCCTGGCCAATGCGGTGAAGTCGGTAGCGATGGCATTCGGTCCGCTGCCCGAGCGCCCTCCCCAGTTGTACCTCGGGTCGGTCCCTCTCAAGTGGGTCTCCAGCACGACATTCCTGGGCACTCTCTTCTGCTCTACGGAGCGAAACATTTTTGCCCCGCACTACTCAGCAAAGGCAGAGAAGGCACAACGGGTTGCCAGCTCTACTCTGGCGGTGGAGGCGCTTATTGGCGATATCCCTCCCCGGGAAGGACGCCTCCTCCACATGTCCCGGGTAGACCCGCACCTGACGTACGCCTGCGACGTCGTCCTTGACATCGATGCTCCGCTCCTGGCGAAACTCGAAGCCGTTCAACACTACCACTTGCGGCGTGTCCTGGGCCTCTCCTCACGGTGTACAACAGCCGTTCTGTTTACCGAGACAGGCCTGCAGCCTCTGCGTTATCGTAGAGTACTCTTAGCACTGGGCTACCTTAGCTACATCTGTTCCCTCCAGCGCCTAGCCCCGTATGTCGGTGCCGCATTCCGCGAAAGCGTCGCCCTGGCTCGCGCCGGACATCCTTCCTGGGTGTCCGATCTCTCTCATGTCCTCGCCGCGGTCACCGTCCACTTCGACTTCCACCGGCCCATCACGTCCGAGTACGTCGCTTGTCTCACCAACGACGTGCTTGCCTCTCTCGACACCGATCTTGCACGGGAGCTGATGACCTCGCCCAAGCTCCACCTACTCCGCCACCGCGGCAAAGTCGCCGAGTTCCGTCCGTACCTCAACGTGCTGGTGCCGCAACACCGTGTTGCCCTGACACGTATGTTGGTGTCCGACCACCCATTGGCGATGGAGCGTCTTCGCTGGGCCGAGCGTTACCGCTCTCCCGTCCCCCGCCACCTGCGGATTTGCCGCCTGTGCGAGGACGGCCTCGAGGACCCCGTGCACGCCATGTTTGTATGCACCGGGGATGACGACCTCTCCGCCATCCGGGCGAGCTTCTGGTCGAAAGTGGACGCCGAGCTGCCCGGCCTGAGACGCCGCGCTCGCGACGCCGAACACATGCTCGCGCTGCTGATGGATGAACAGTCTGTACACGCTCTGGTAGCGAAACTCGCCTTCGAGACTCTCGGGGTGTTCGCCCGAGTGCCGATGCTGGTGCTCGCGGCGCCCGCCCGTTAACGCTTTGTCCCTCTCGTCTGTCTGGCGGCACGTCGTCGCGCTCCGTGGGATAGTCGGTATGCGCTGACAACCTGGTTCTGTACTCGTCGGTAGTTAGTCTAACGGTAGAGTACGGCCCTATCGGAGCGTGGGCGCGGCGGCAGTGTCCTGTACGTACTTAGTAGCACTGCCCTTCCCTGTATAGGTACAGACCCCGGCGTTCCAGCAGGGGACCGAGCCGGGTAATCCATCCTCCTCCTCCTCCTCCTCGATAAAAATGATGTAAAAAGTCGTTATCACTGTCGCTAGGCGGAAAACATTTTAAATAGCACTTCGGAGTCCCGCAACTCACCTGGCTCTGATTCATGGAATGTGTCAGATTTGTGTGCCATGTTGGTGGGTACGACTCGCCCAAACTGTCAAAGTGTCCCGTGTGCGACGCGCCTATCTTGTCGAAACAACCATTCTGCATCGAGATAGCACTAGCCCCGAAAACACAACGGACATTGAGTCGGACAGTTCAGTGGAACGAAGGCTGTCTTCAAGCTGTCCCAGATTCCGACGTAGGAATGTTTCCATAAGGCATCGTGCTCATCTCTGGCTTAGACTGACAACCTTCCGCAGATCTCATCTTGATTATAGCTGCTTGGCGCAAATTTGGACTCTGGACCTTGACTGGTCGCTGTTCCAACATTCACGACTACATCATGAGCACCTACAAAAATGATAGAGTTGTAGAGGACCCTGTGCATTGCTTCCAATAGTACATGTTCGCTAATGCCAGACATCTGTTCCGCGGTTATACCGCTTCAGCCATCCGTTTAAACCTCGCTGAGCCGCAATTTGCTTTTCCTGAATCAGTCTAGTTACTTGACGTGGGACCGTGCCGGTCAATGTCCTCCTTCTCCACTTCACCATAGCACCGACCAACCACCACGGGTGGTGAATGCGTGGCAATTGGCAATTGGTAATTGGTAATGGGGAGGAGTGGCAACTGGATATTAGAGCGTATGTGAGCGCCATTAATATGGATATGCCATCGAATGCCAAACTCAGTAAATATTCAGCGCAGATGATGCTGTGGTACATCCACCGAGATACTTCGACGGCGCAGCCTTGGGTAGTAGCCCTCAGCTATCACCCGCTGTGCACCAAAAAATATGCCGTAGTGGTCAGATTCTGGTGCTATAGACATATATATGTCGCACAAATGCGCTGATAATAGAGCATGTTTTCCCGCCGTGTTTACAGCTAGTCTGGTCCACAGATCGCACCGAATATTTGATGTAACACTTCGTCGTCTAGTCACTGGTGTTTGCCCTCGTGTCTGCGCTTTTGCTACCGATCGCGGTCCGAGTAATTTCAATTGAAGTTCAGGCTCAGCGTTCATCACTGGCTGTGCGTCTTGTCTCGCGGCGCCACTGCGTACTCCGTGGGATAGTTTAGGCTCTGCTGGCAGCGCTTATCCCGTGTCGTTCTCTTGGTGATATCCTTCTCAGTTAATATTCCACTCCGTCTCGCGCACTGCAATATGCCAAAAGTGCAAACGCAGCGAACTAAACTGTGCTGTCTCCTTTGTGTCTTTGTGTACTATAATGGTGGGAACCTACTCTTGGAGGCTGGAGCTACTCGATGTCCATCATTCTACGTTGTGGTTTAGGCATCCTCGCCGCCGTGCGACAGCACTCAGTGACTCTGCAATTAACTCTTCCTTTGGTCTGTCACTATCTCATGCTGTATTTGGCGCACTTCGTCTTTTCGTATCTGCACCCCTGGACTAGACTATGAGTGCGCACTTTTGACGCGAGGCGAGGCCACGTTCCATCAGTTCTATTCCCTCAATCAAAGTACCTGCATGACAACCTGTATTAGTATATGGAAGGCTGAGTTCTGCCGAGCGCGCGGAACTCTTGCAGTATCCAGGGACCATAAATGTGGAAGCCGGAGATTATACGTTCCGAGGTTGGGATGAGTCTAATTTTCTGTCATATCATGGTCTCGCTGCATCCCACGAGCTGTGGAGCTCTGATACTATATAAGGACTGGCGGAAGTGACGAGTTACATTGCAGAGTTCGCGATGGGGTACTACCACGGAGTAAGTACCTTTTAGCTCTTTGAATTTGCTTTGCCAATGACTTTGCAGGTGGATGAACACTCGGGGCGACAGGATAACTGGAGAAATGTGCCTTCTCCCGGAAGATTTGACTATTCATCTCCTTCGCCACCGTTAATCTTTCCTTCCGATCTTCCTGAAGAAATTTCACAGGACAACTCTGTCGATTACAAGCATGGCGGGCGACAGTCCAGCACAGGAACACGTCCACAGAATACAACAGGGCGCAGGTCACAGTTCAGGATAACGGAGGACATTGCGTGAGTAGCATATTGGTGACATAAAACGTCGGACTGGAGAGCTCATTTCTCGTGTCAGACTGGACAAGTTCGGAAACTTCGTCCTTGACCGCAAGATACCCGCCAGATTGAGAGAAATTTATTCGCGGACTACGAATATATCGGAAGAGGATATCGCGTCTACTCACGTTCGCTATTCAGCGGCAACGTGTAATCCTGATCAGTTCGAAGCCAGAGGATTCACCCTTCGCCAGGGGTTATCTACCCACAAACAATCCACGAAGCTATTCGTCGTGGTAACCATGTACAACGAGAATGACGTATTGTTCCGCAGGACCATGTACGGTGTCATGAAGAATATCGCATATCTCTGTAATGAAACCCCGGGCGCAATGGAATGGCAAAACGTTATTGTTTGCATCGTCTCCGATGGAAGGCAGCAGGCCAATCCAAGGACATTGGACTACATTACGACCTTAGGCGCCTATCAGACCGGTATAGCAAAGGTGCTGATCATTTTCTTACCTTTTCGTGTCGTTCACAGCGGTTCAGAATGCCGTCAACGGGGAACCTGTGATCGCCCATATCTTTGAACATACTACGCAGAGTTAGTGACCTATGCACACACCTATTTGGCTCCTGTTCACGTCGAACCAGTCGATGTAGATGCTCCTCCGGAGGCCAGGGGATTCGTGGATAGATCTGTTCCCATTCAGATACTATTCTGCCTCAAAGAGAAGAACCAGAAAAAGCTCAACTCTCACCGATGGTTCTTCGAAGCCTTTGGCCCCATTTTACAGCCCGAGGTCTGTATCCTTCTTGATGTAGGAACAATGCCGGGTCCGACGGCATTCTACCACATATGGAGAGCGTTCGAGATAAATCCACGTCTCGGTGGCGCTTGTGGTGAAGTCGTTGCGTTGAAAGGGAAACATTGGCTCAATCTACTCAATCCGCTGGGTATGTTGCTCGTCATCATCTCCGTATTTCCACATACACACACTATACACAGTTGGTGCACAAAACTTTGAGTACAAAATGTCGAATATCCTCGACAAGTCACTGTACGCGCAGATCTCATCGACACTAGCTGTTATCACCGCTGACTATGTCCGCAGCGAATCCGTCTTTGGGTACATCAGTGTTTTACCAGGGGCCTTTAGTGCATACCGTTATGCAGCATTACAGAACGATTCTAAGGGAGAAGGTCCTCTGCAAAAGTACTTCTTGGCGGAGAAATCTGTATGTTTTCCCTCTCGCAACCGACACCTTCCATGACCAACTCCTGCGCTCCAGGGTCATTCACATGTGCGACAAAATATTTTCATGGCCAACATGTATCTAGCTGAGGATCGTGTGAGGCAGTCATAGGGTCATCCTGATGTGACCATTTATCATTTATCTTACGTTTAGATCCTGTGCTGGGAGCTCGTCACGAAGCGTGCCCAGAATTGGGTCTTGCATTATGTCAAGTCTGCATATGCAGTCACGGACGTTCCTGATACCGTGCGTGCTTTGTTTTCTGGCCTGCGTACTTAGCTTACTTGGTTTCCCAGGTGTCTGAACTGATCTCTCAACGACGTCGGTGGATGAACGGCTCTCTCTTTGCGGCCCTGCATAGCATTATGACCTTCTACTACATATGGCGGTCTTCGCATTCGTTCATGCGCAAGCTGTGGATCCAAGTTGAGATGCTCTATCAGTTGTTCAGCCTAATCCTTGCTTGGTTTTCGCTCGTGCGTTATCTTACCTGGCAAGAAGCATCTTATTTCGACAGTTTCTGACCCGCATTCCTCGGACTTCTGATACTCAGGGAAATTATTTCATTGCATACAAGATTCTGACGGAAGCTCTTGAGGATACATCATTCAATCTCGGAAACCTGACTGTTATCCTGAATATGGTTTTAGAGTATCTATATATCTGCCTGCTCATCCTGTCCTTCCTCCTGGCGCTCGGGAACAAACCTCACGGATCGAAGTGGTTTTACACTATAGTAATGGCTGGGTTCGCCATCATTACTGTATACATGATGGTAAATCGTGTCGCAAACATAATGAGGACTCATGCGCTGACTCACTTTCGACAGTGGGCTGTAGTTTTTCTTTCCATCAAAGGCGTTCAGAACGCGATTGGTGCAGTGAAAACGCCCAAGATATTAGATCTATTCGTGAACCCGCTCTTCCGAGACATTGTGGTGTCGCTTTTCGCAACAGTCGGGGTATATGTCATGGCATCAATCATCCAAGTGGGTCTCTCTATTGGCTCTGATACCATGACCTTGACGCGAAGATGATGAAGCTCGACGTGTGGCACCTCATAACATCATTTGTTCAGTACATGCTCATGATACCGTCATATATCAACGTTCTCAACGTCTATGCTGTACGGACATAGTATTGTATTTTTTTTATGTCACTAATTTGAAACCGATCCCACGAAGTTCGCCAACGTTCAGTACGTGCGATCTATGCACATCTGATCCTAGCTCATTTATTGCTACAGCGATGTCTCGTGGGGCACGAAGGGAGACACTCAGATCTCATATGATCTCGGTGTCATAGCAACAGGAAATAGGGCCACGGTTCAAATACCTCTCCCCTCTGAGAGCAGTCTCGATGCCGCATTTGAAGAGGCCTGGAGAGTCCGCAACATACAGCCCCCCGAAGAAGAACCGCAGCTTGATGAGCAAGCACTGAGGGAGGCCTCAGATAGGAACTTCAGGACGAAGTATGTTCCCATCGTCTCGGCCTCCAATGTTGCTGATGATTCCCGTTCCGCAGAGTAAGTGCCATCTAGCAGGATCAAGTCTGTATTTTGTACTTTTCGACTTTGCTTACCTACAGATCCTGCTTTTTTGGGCGATGTCGAACGTACGCAAAACAAAACGCTGGTTCACAATTATTACATTGACATATGTACCTGAACAGGCACTCGTTGCAGCTTTCGTAGTGTAAGATACTCATCGTGAGTTTGCAAGAATTGGTACTCATTTTGTGGGTAGTACTGTCTCCGAGAAGGCGGCTGACAGTAGTGCCGAAAAGGCTGTCAACGGCTATTTAGCCATTCTTCTCTTCTCCATTGCAGGACGTGCAGGTTAGTTGCATACATCTCGTACATTCTCAACGCCTCTGACGCTGTAGATATCTCAGCTTTCCAGTTCTTTGGGTCAGTCATGTATGTGTTGATACGTCTCCACAATGGAGAGTAAGCAGTCCCATGTCGATACGCGCATGAGTCTATGAATCTTTGAAACATCATACCCTCCTCTTCCGTATCTACATATCGTCCACTTATGTTACATGGTTCACGTTTGCTTCTGAGACAAATACGTTCGGTTCAATGTCGAGGTAGTCGCCTCGGTTCCCACAGATAACTCTCGTGTATTTGGGGGACAATGAATACAATATCAGGGAGACAGCGAACGAAGCATGGACAACGTGAATAAGGATACAATTTCTAACAAGCTACAGAACGACCGCAGAAAAGCGGTTTGCACGAATGTCGAAAGTAGATATACGGGTCAAGGTATATGGCTTGACAAAGAAAATGGTGAAGAAAGTCGTGATTCGTGTCGTCAGGTGGAATTTCAAATAGCAGAGCCCAGCACTCCGGAGTCCCGCAAACCCTGTCCAGATTCGCGGACTCCGGCATCCAGCTCTGATTCATGGACCATGCCAGATCCGGCCGCCACCTCGCTCGGACGTCGCGGGAGGATAGACGATGCGAACGACGCAATGGACGTAAACGAGACCCAGCTGGGTCGCGGAGTCCGGTCGCTCCGCGACGAGTCGTGCTTGATGGTGTTCTGCGGCGACAGCGTGCCCACCCTCCTGAGTGCTCGCACCGGAGAAGAACGAGTGCCGAAGAATCGCATGACGGAGCCGGTGGGAGAGCGCACGACGGATCCTACGGGAGATCCTCGTGCGGAAGACGGTATCGGGATCATGGACGGCGGACGAGGCCAGGGTCCTGAGAGGAGCGAGCCGGGAGTCGACGGCCTGCGCGGGTTGGTGGGAGAAGGGCCGCCACGCATCACTGCCGGGGTCGGGTATGCTGCAGCCGGGGTAGGGACTATATGCTGCGGCGCGGAAGATGCCGGATATGCTGAAGGAGTCGAGTAGATGACAGTTTCCGCAGATTGAATCGACAATGGTGGAGGCCGGTGTGACCTTTGTAGCGTGCGCGACGGGGGAATAGGTGCGGGTGGAGCGGCAAGATCCACGAACATGGCATGTGGCTCGGGGTTCTGAGGGCGCTGGAGACCGAGTGCTTCACGCGCAGTCGGGGAAGCCAGATATGTGAGCGTCGATTGAACGAATGTCTCATCCGAGCTTTGCGCCGGCGACAACGTGGAGTGAGGGTTGATGGTCTCGGTGGCGGGATTCGTAGAGGTATCGGAGGCCCGGGAAAGTGACGGTGTCGAAGGAGACCTGGGTATCACGATGTGCAACGACTTGGGCTGTGTGGCGGACTGTGTTGCTTCGTCCCAGCTCCACTTCATGAGCTCCTCCGGAATGGAATCGGGCGGACTCGGCATGGTTTTGAGGGCGAAGCACTCTTGTCTATGTGGAATACGCCATCCCAGAAGCGAATAGTACCCGCAGAGTGTTTGCTCGAGCGCACTGGGCGCGAATAGGAGGAGTGACGTTGAGATGACAATGGCGGAGCAAGCAGGGATCAGCCACCAAATGACTTCCACGCGAACTAGGTCAACTTGCGCAGTCGGCGGGACGATGCGAGGATCCGAGAAATTAGAGAGCACGGATGCCCATGAGGTCCATGGCAGTAAGCCGCTACTGTCTATGCGTGAATGAAGGGCGAAGGAGAGCGTAACGAGGATAGTGGCGGATATGAGGGAAGAGGCAAGGAGTGGGCTGAGAACAAAGCACGTGCTGATTCCAGAAGCATGCAGCAGGTGTCTGGTACGGATACATTTGGGGACAAGGATTGCAACGAATAGGAAGGTGGAAATACAGAGAAGTGTTGGGGGTAGCCAGACCAGAAATACGGCGGGAATTGAAGTGTATATCGACGCGGTGCAGCCGAAGTCTGGTGCAAGGTCGAAGCGGTGATCCTGTACAATCGTATCTAGCCATATAGTGAGTAGCAGTCTTGCGCTGATGCTTCATAGGAACTTACGGAGCGCCATATAGAAAAGAGGTAATATTATACAAAACATAAGGTTAGATAGCACACCAAGGCGTTGAGAACGTCTTCCAGAGCCCGATAGCGAAACATGGATGTGACGACACATGGATAAGCATGCGCCGGGTAGTGCGATGTGCGAACCAAGCATTAACTTGGTAACTGGGGAGGATTGCATCAGACGCAGAGCCAGGACGCACAGACAATCGTACGCACCCAAGTCGCACCACACAGATATCCGTACGACTTCGTTACCAGCCCAGACTGCAGCATTGATTCCTTGAATTAGATTGCACACCAGCAGCCACGCAGTGAGCGCCAGCATTGCGAAGCGGACGTCCTGCGACGACCATTGTGCTGGAGCCAATAATGCGAGCAATGCTACGCAGGCGAAGGAGACAGCTGGTAGCTCGGCGCGCATCTTGTCCTTTTCCTCGCACCTCTAGGTAAGCAGAGAGGATAATGCAGCTCTAAGAAACTCAAATCTTGAGCAGCGCGAGGACGCGAAGGCCGCGCCAGGAACAGGTCCGAGAATTGCGATACCTGAGGGTATATGTCTGAGCAGGAGTCAGGACCGGCCCTCGCCTGGCTACAGTTTACGCCCTTCCTTCTCCGCGCACCGCATTATTAGTGGAATTCTCCATCCAGGAAGCGACCGCCTGCATACTCCGCGCGCGATGCAACGCAGACAACAACGGCTGCCCAGAACGCAACAAGGCGCAGATCACGATGCAACATACGCGGTGCACGGGGCAGGGCCGGAGGATAAGTGGACATCCTAAACGAGCGGACGAGAGGGCCGCTCGGAAAGGCAGGTGCTTTCATGCTGCCGCATCTGGAAGGCGTGCTAGAAGGTTCATATTTTGTCAGACGGCCGATTACAGGGTGGTGAAAGCGGTCTTGCGGGTGTATCATCCCCTACTGCATGAAGTGTCTCACTGATTTGCTCCGTAGTACTGCGCATTGAGGTGCAGAAACAGACCAAACTAAGTTGCTTTGGGCTCCAGAGGGCGGATACTCAAAAGGTGCAGGATGGCGACGCGCCGGGCGGCAACCGTGGCCGGCGTGATCGGTTAGGCGCCAACAAGACGCTAGCCGAAACGCAGACAATACACAGGCCAGATTCTCCCTGGAGAGCGCGAGCCTCGAATTATGAGACCGTTGCTATCGCTTCAATTTTATCCAACTATCACATGTGATCACCGAATGCCGGCAGAACTGCAATCAGATAAAACTAAGTCATAAGATTTCAAGCAACATACGGCATTATACGTGGTGCGAACAAAGCAAGATGGCGACAAATCAAGAACGTAGGGCTACAAATCGAGTCGATGGAGATGATAGAACAAATGAGTGGACGATGATGCATATGCATCAGTCAATCAGTGAGCTTGGGAGTCTAGGCTCTATAGGCGTCTTCTGATCATGCAGAGCAAGGCGATGACAGGGAATGCGAAGACCAGCCACAACCTGTTCGACGTCACATATGTCACGACCGGTGAGGCGGCGGACACGATCTCGGGGAGGGCGTAGATACAAAGTAGTCCGGATGTGTCTCTGCGAGCGACTGTGGCATTCGCGTTTGGTGCAGTCTGTTCCGGACTCGGTACAGTTTCGAGGAGAAGCGCATCCACGGCGGTCAAATCGCTAGCGCAAAGGTTGGCATACGCTGTATCTCGGTCATCAGCATCACAGAATGTGTGACCATATGAAATAACGTACCCTCAAGTCGTGATGAGATAAGAATGTCGATCTCTGCACTACCCGAGCTCTTGTCGGCTCCCATGTGGCATTGAAGGCAGGCTTGCACAACTACCGGAGATGCGGTCGTGCAGGTACATGCAACTTTCCGATTGCACATCTGTTGGGAAATGATTAGCGACTCCCTTCTTGATGGACCTTCGAGGTCAGGCGAAGTCTCCTGACCTTCGTGTCGTGTACTGGCTTGCAGATGACATCGCACTAATCGAGAGGAACATCAGCTCGACAAATAGTTGAAGTAGTTCGAGAGTAGTATTACCTTGTCGACGATAGCACTCACGCTACTCTGAGCGTCGCATGTTGCGAGTTCGACGACACCAAGTGTCTGTGGTGATCCAGCCACACGCCCGCGAACTTCCGAAACCATAAAATCAGCTGATGAAACCAACAAGGTAGCCATTTGCATCACTCACCCATGCAGATACACAGGACGACAATGAGACGCGAAGCCCTGACCATAGAGGCGGAATGATCAGGAGCGACGAGACTGAGAACGGAAGGAAACGAGTGGTTGTATAATGAGCGTAGGGAGAACTGTGACGATGTTCACCACATAAACGTTCCGCACATTCTGCGATATAAGCACTCGCCAAGGGCTGCTTAGTCGAGAGGCGATGCAAAGACTGTTGCTCACAGGAGACAATTAAGACAATTGTACGGAGATACTTCAACTTCATCCGTACGTCGCCTTGGCACTTGTCGAAAATATAATTCTTATGGTGGACAGGCGAGGTGGGCCCTTGCAACGGTATGGACGAGGCGACAAGTCGTCAGCCCGGATTATGGAATGGGATATTGTTAATTGCACAGCCTCTTGACTCGCATGTCTACGACGATGAAACCAAATGTCAGCTGGTATCAAAGGATTAGGAAGCGTCGGTCAACTCAAGAGCGGTCGTTGTATGAACAATGAGCGGATAGTATAGAAGAAATAACAAAAGGCCAGCGCTAAGAACGCACTGAGCTTATTGTCTGACGAGCAGGAGACCGACGCGACAAAAGAAGCAGAAAATATTACCCGGGTTCGGAAAAGAAAGACCATGTTGATATGACTGCGGTCCTCAACGCATTGGTCACGGATCAGAATCGATGGCTTCCGGGTACCAGCCAGCTAGTAGTGTGAGGTCTCGGACCAGGTCGACCACCCCCTTTTGCGTACGAGAAACATGAGGAACGAGAACTCTGCGTAATAATTCCAAATTTGACCGCGAAGAACACTAGATTGAGTGAAGCGTATCCTTCATGCAGTCCGCTGAAAGAGATGCAGCCGTCTCACCTCGGGCTCGAGACGGCGGACGCCCGTACCAGACTCCTATGTATGCACTAAAATGAGCAAGCGCATATACTGTACTAGGGCCTCATGTGGACATTGAGACTCCGACACTCAAGTAGGCAATCGCTGAAGTCTATGCGCTTACGTGACAAGTGGTCTGGCCGTCGCTCCATCGGTGCAGATCGGTGCGCGATCAATGCGCATCGTCTCCCCCCGCCAACACTTGGATCTCGCTACGCTCTCGCTGCCCTGTTTCACGAATGCTCGGCTGGTGTTCTGTCTTGCTCAGTCTAGACTCTAATTTTTGCCGAATCTCAGATGAAAGTCTTGTCCTAACAGTTCGGCCGAGACGGCGTACGTGGATGACGGCTCAGCAATGCGCCAGCAAGCCTCAGCGAGCTTGCCGTGCAGTCGGTGAAGACAATTGGCATATAGGCTTCTGTAAACTTATTCTATGCCACTGATATCAGGAGGCCAGTGCACTATTATTCATGCTCCAAGCAGCAGTTACAACGAGAACCAATTTCTGAAACTCAACAATCGCTTTCGGCTTCATCATGTGGCCTCTATATATATCACATCTGATTCTGTCTAACTCTCTTCCTCATCAGGACTCGACGCTCCTTGTGATGCTAATGCCAATCTATCAGGATTCTAGTGGATGTATTGTTGGCATCTATATCAGCGTATCTTTTACTCTCCTCGACCCGTCTAGACCTGCGCGCGCTCTTCATAATCAGATGTCCTATTCGTTACCTAAGCACTTATCGAGCTGGAAACACTCTCCGTCCATGCAGGTCCATGCCCACTTCAACCGAAATCCATGTCCCGCGAAAGCCACATCGCGTCTCTCGGTTCAGTCACATGACCGCGTTTCATCTTACTTCGATCACTTCGTAAGTGAAATATTGCGATATCAATGGTACTATTGTCTCCCTTGTCTTCGATTTATCACGCAATGCCCACACTTAAGTGGTATTGTTATCATATATCCTACTCTGCTTATAACCTCCTACCAAGCGTACGCGGAAGCAGCTCGAATTCGTCGCATGAATCGGAGCCCGAGAAGCGTACGCATTCCTCATTGCGGCAGCAGTGCAGGGAGTTGTGATACAGGAGTGGTTAGTTGGTCCTCCGGAGATCAGGCTGTTGCTACCTTCGTGTACTCCCACAAGACGCAGGTTGCTGCCAGTATTTCCTCTGTTTGTGGCCGTCGTGTTGTTTGTTCTAGAGCGGCGAAAACAGCTGTATTCTAAACCATCCTTTCTGTCTTACGGAGATGGCTGCCACCGAGTGAAGTCTTGGAAAGTTTTTTTTTTCAATTCCACGCACACTGACAATCAGGATCAAGTGTCCGAAGGATCTGACTAGAGTCCTAGGGAGAAAGAGATCTCTGGAACGACCAAGTACCTATGTATGCTTCCCTCAAGGAAGGTAATATAGGAGCAATGACATCAGTTAAACGGCATCATCCTGTTAATATGCTACATTAAGCCCTCCTCATAACCTGCTTTCACCCCTGCGACTAGATGATACAGTCATAATATGATACACTTCCACTCCCCACCACGTTCCTCGAAGTTCGCCGCTTGGTAACTTGAAGGAATGGCGTGTGTGCAGAATATCTCGGTTAAAAATGCGAAGGCAATGAAGTACTTGAAGCTAACGTCAGACGACAATTATGGCAAGTATATAGGTGAGTAACTCACTGGTTCGGCAAGTATCATGTTACGATCGGTATGAGGTGGTAGTTCATGCTACGACGCAGTATCCTGCAAACCCTAAGGCCCTGTGGTCCTCGTTCACCAGCGGGCCATGCTCAGTGGGTGAGAAGTCCGGATTCGGCGCGGCAGCCGCGTACGGTGAGGAAGGCAAATCGTCGAGAGCGAAATCGAATGTATCCATTGGGAAATGCTAGAAAGGTATTTGGCCCGAAGGACAAAATAGTGCCGCGACAGCAGCAGCAGTGAGGACTAGCTCAAGCGAATAAGATATGCAAGACTGTTCAATACACAGGTGGATCATGGTCGAGATGACCTTTATACTACGCTAGCATCTCAGTTGCATAGTCATCCATAAACAGCAACGCTGTTTACTGCCCTTAATAGGCATACAATGCTCTACTCGAGGCGTGATGTACAAAGGCGTGCTATAGATACCGGCAGGAGCGGGAGTTGAGCGTGAGAAAATATCTTAGACGCTGTATTGTGGCCTCCATTCCGATGAAAGGTAATCCGCTTTGTAGCTGAAATAGCCGCGCTCATAGTAGTGCTACGCACAGAGAGGTATTACCACACTGCGAAACTGGATTGCCCGAAATAGAAACGGATGGATGGTGCTACGCGATGCATGACGATTTCAATCAGCAACGGCGCGGGCGCCCAAGCTAGAGCATTGGTACAAGCAAGCGCACACGTCGTGAAACGCTACTAAACGTAACTCTCCTCCGCCTCGCCTCAAAGCACATCAGCAATACAGGTGGCTCATGAGTCGGATGAACGTGGAATGACTTTTGTAACGAATGTGAGAGTTCTGGAAGACGAGATTCACAACAGTCAACCAGTCAAGTGATAGGAATGCTCACTTGGTCCCCTAGTGCACGCTTAACCACGATGTCCTCTCGTAGTACTCCGTGACTCTGGGACACGAAAGTCGAACCGCTCTCCAGATACAGTATATACCCCGCGAAGATTAGTCGGAGAGGCACAGGGGCTGGTAGAAGTTAACGAATGGATTATGATAGAAGTGACTGTCAAGCGATTCATGAATAACAGTCTATGCGCTAGACAGGATAGAAGCATACATTAGCATTGGGCCGCGTACGCATCTAAGATGTTAAATGATGGTGCAGTAGCCTGGCGAACCTGGCGCCTTGGTATCGGCATTGGCGAAGATGTCGATTACTGCGTCTACATCAAGCTCGCCAATAGCTGGCGGAGGGATTGGGTCAACAACGTCGAAGGTGTCCATCGCAGAACTTCGGACTGTCAGGGCAGCGACAACTCAGAAGTGCAGGAAACTCACCACAAACTCCTTGTGCTCTGAGCCCTAGTAATACATTGGAGCAGGGTCTTTGAACTTCCGTTGAGACCCACTCTTCCTGGACTCGAGCATCTCTTCTAAGACGGCAGATATTCGCCGTGTATGGTTAGTGACCTTTCGACGTCCCTGTCGACGCGCGATGTCAGGGACACAAGTTGGTCTGGTTATATTTCAAGCGTAGCTTCGAAGTTCAACGTTCAAGAATCAGGGCGAGTGGAGGAAGTTCGTGAAACACCAGGGGCCTCTCGCCGGGCCGGAGGGCTGAGGACGTCATTCACACAATTCGGTGGGGGGTCGTCTGGGATCATCCGAGGACCGTGCTGGACCGTGTAGCAGCAGCGAGGACGCCGCATGGTAATATTTGTCGTTATGTCGCCTAACTGATTATTCGCGTCCCGTAAGCCAGGTTCAACTAACATGCGCATTTTGATGACTGGGCCTCATAGACAACCCGATTGGACAAGACAATGGCACTGACTGTACTGGGACAGAGCCTGGTTGTTTTGATGGCCAATTTTAGCAAGGGAAGGGTTGACGCGTGCTCGGTGGGAACAAGCGCTTGTCCGTCCATTGTCTCGTCGCTGAAGTTCGCGTCTCCGCCACCAATGCTTCATAAGGTGTACACCGCAATGCCTCGCACTCGTCAAATCTCTTGTCCCCGCTGCTTGAGAGTGCAATGGGCATCGTGTCTGATCCATCCTACCCCGCATTCCCAATCATCTCGGGCGTAAGCTTCGTTCTTGTCCTCATCCCTCTCCCATGGCATCTCCAAGCTTGGAATTCGGGGACTTGCCTCTACATGGTCTGGACAGCTATAGCATGTCTGAACCTCTTTATAAATTCTATTGTATGGCACGGGAACGCGCTCAATAGCGCGCCGATTTGGTGCGAAATATGTATGTGTCATTCTGTGGTTTATATTCGCCGTCTCCTCCGTCTACAAGGCTGACTGGTTGCGATTCAAGCTTCACGTATTATCGTGGCGGGCGCAGTTGCAATACCCTCCGCATCGCTGTGCATCAATAGACGGCTGTATCAGATTTCATCCGTACGGACTGTGTCTGTTACTCGGGCAGATGTAAGTTCTCAACTTATCAGACTTAACTTTACTGATTAAAATCTAGAAACGTCGAGCACTGTTTGTAGACCTGGCTATTGGGGTCGGTCTTCCTCTTCTAGAGGTTGTCCTCGGTGAGGTTTAGTGCACGTTCCGCGGAGTCAGCTTTCTAAAGTCCACTGTATCTCGCCCTTCTATAGCCTATATCGTGACCGGTATGTGAAGTTCTTATGACCCGTAGCCATGGAATTGCTCACCAGTATATCAGGTCACCGTTTCGATATCTACGAGGATATCGGCTGTCAACCCGCCATATACCTCACCCCCGTCACATTCCCTCTCGTCTTGTGTTGGCCGATCGCCATCGGGATTGTATCTGCTGTGTATTGCGGTTAGTAGCTGTAGTGTTCGCCTTTGGTATGGTGCTGATGTATCTTTGCGACAGTGCTGACGTTGCGCGCATTCGGAAGACGCCGCGCCGAATTCGCTCAGTTCCTATCGTCTCACACGTCGCTCAACGTCAGCCGCTACTTTCGACTGATGGCGCTTGCCACCACCGAGTTGGTCTGCACTATTCCTATCTCTGCATACGGTATCTACCTGAATGTGTCTGATGGCGGCATCTCACCCTGGATCAGCTGGTCGGATACCCATTTCGACTATTCCCGGATAGGGCAATACCCGTCGGCTGTATGGCGCATGGACCACCAAGCTGTGGTCTCTTTCGAACTGAGCAGGTGGCTAGTGCCTTTCTGCGCATTTGTGTTCTTCGCGTTCTTTGGCTTCGCCGCGGAAGCCAGGAAAAATTACCGAGCGGCCTGGATACTAGTTCTGAAGCTGCTGCATTTCAAGATTCCGGCCAAGAGGTCAGTCTTGATGGTCGTGGCATATGTAATGTTGTTAATGCTACTGGCAGTTCGCTACCGGTCGCTGCATCATCAAAGCCAAGTTTGCCGAATGTCAAGCCTTCACTTTCACTGCCTACTCCGTACTCGGCACCTCCATCATTCAAGGACTTGTACGACGAAGACGATGATTGCGATACGGAGAAGGGCGCAGGCACTCCTGTTTCGTATGACTTCAAGTGTGATTCTTCGGACTCCCCGAATACCTCATCTTCCGCACGTCGTTCCGTCGATCGTACCAGGGAGACGGTCTAGATGTTGTTGTGTGCACTCTTAGATACTTCCCATATTTCTCCTTGTTACCGTCTCAGCTGCATACTTGCCGTCTTTTGTATTCTAAATAGCTGACATCTACCGTGCTGGATACCCTTCGCTCATTATCTACTCATACAGTGTATCCCTATTCTCTTAGGTGTCTCGATGGTACAATATTCTCTTGAGATACTCGCGGGCGACGCCATCTGATGCGCGGACGTGCAGGTGTAGTCAGGATTATCCAACTCTGACATACCCATGAATCTTTTCACCCACGAATTTTTGCTGCCTTGCGTGACGTAGGTCGATTCACTGACTTCATCGCGAAGACCTGAAGTTCCGCGTACTCAAAGAGGCCTGAGAGTTGATATCAGACTTCAATAGGACCCATGATCAACACTGTACACATGAGAAGTGTGATCTAGTTCTGAGGCCTGAGCGCTTGAGCCTCCAAACGAGACTTGATGTCACGATCAATTGCGCATATGCGCCATCCTACACTCTTAGCCACCTTGGATGGTACTCCTGCATAATCATATTACCTTCTGTTGATGCATCAGGAACCTGCACGAAGCCTACTGCGCTCTGTATAGCTCGCAGTAGGCCCATAGTCCCAAGAGTTATGTACCCCCTTATGTAGAAAGTCCATAGTTTCCTATGAGGTAGATAGCACAATGCGAGATCGGTGTGAGCTACAGCCATGCTACTGAGACCTACATGAGACGCCTGTAGCACAGCAGTCGGGTAGTCTCATAGTTGCTATAGCACTGAAAACGAACCATGTAGCTTGTCGTCACATATGGAGCTCCCATCGTAGACCAGGTTCAATGCTTGTCAGAATTGTTTGGATTCATATCAATTACATTCAACTCATACAGATGTACATGCAGCTTCTAGACTTGTAAGCTACAGCTTATCAACATGTCCAGCCGGCATTCCTCCATCTTGACAAAAAGCCACTCCCGTACCAGTGACGATATGACATTACCTGTGGTCTAGCCATCTCTGTCCAGCATCTGTGTCCTCCTCTTGCTCGGGCCTCAGGCCTCACCTTCCATCACTCCGCATCCTCGCAGGGGCCTCCTCACCTGTGACGCCTGCAATCGCGCACTCGTTCTCAAACAGCACGACCTTGCACAACTCTGCATATCAAAGTTAGTTCTCGAGCCAGTCGCCATCAATCACATGGCACATACAAGTACAGCCCGACGGCCATAGCATAGAAGAGTCTCAGAGAGAGGCGTCGCGAGGGGTTTGAGGCGTGTGAATGTGAGGGCGAGAAGCAGGCGGAGAGGCTCAAGAGTCAGGACGAAGAAGGTCGGTGGTTGAAAGCAAGTGCGGGAGAGCAACTTGAGCAAATTTTGAGCACACCATGAATTTGGGCGGAGCTGAAACAAGATCGAGTAGCATGGCTGTAGAAGTACATAGGAGAGCTATGCTACATAGGAAGCCGTAGCCACGGAGTTAGAGGAGGTAACGAGACAGGCGCCCAACGTTCGATGTAGACCATGCGCAGACTGTGCATCCTATGTGGACCTACCACACTCTATCTACGCGCCCGTAAACGACAATGTTCTACCTGCGTGGCGCAATCTATGGTAGAAAATACCCCTTTCCTGATGTGGTGTCTACAGCGACGACAGTGCATGGCACCTGACAACGACTTTGATTGTGTTCCCTGTATACATCATCTTGAGGTTGATTCCATTTAATCCGTGCTGTGTTGCAGCTTAACACCGCTTGTCAGGGGTGCGGACACTCCCTTGCTTGCAAGGGTTTATGTGCAGTTACCTTGCTTGCAAGGTCTCTCCGCCCCAAAATTGAAGCCTCATTCTCTGTCACCGATTCGCACGCAAGCCTTCCCACGACCCTGCATCCCACCGTTCAGCATCCTGTGTCCTTCTGTTGCGTGCGTTCTTTGACACTCCGTCTTCAACATTTTCTCCTTGCGACCTGCCTGCCCTTTGTTTCTCTCTCGTTTCTTCTTTACCGCTGCCTTCCTTCCCACACTTACCTAATGTTCAATACAGGTCTGCAGGGTAAGTGACGTGAGTGAGACACGTGGCAGGTCCATCTGTCTCTTGCAAGCAAGGTCTTTGCTGACGGCTGTCGGCAGGCCCCCTGATAATTCCCCCAAGAGGCTGGCCCCTTTTGGCCCTATTTTTTTCAGACATGATGTGCAGATTTTTATCCAGATAGGGAGCCAGCCTCCCAAAATTGCCCAAAAATTTCCAGACAGCTGCCTGGCTTAATTTGGGGTTCAATTTTGTCCAGATTCCCACTGTGGCCTCAAAAATCTGCTATTTTTCACCTGGCTACGCCAGCAGAGGCTCCACTACAACAAGTGTCCTGTATTTAGTATACAATTATCGTCTAGCTAGTGCAATTACCAACCACCATTTACTCATTCTTCTATTGATGAAACAGCTTCTATCAGAAGAATATCACATTGGCTTAGCGCGCTTTTCGAGCCTTTTAGGGTTTCTCGGCGGCTGTCGCGGCCTTGTGCATCTAGCAAAGCTGCAAAAGCACCTGAAAGTAGCGTGAAAGGCATCAAAGTCAAAGTAATATTCTTCTGATGTCGATATACTCTTGAGTGCAGTTGTGACACCACGCAACCTCCAAAAGAGTTGCCAATCCAACTCGTCTAGCACCATTGAGCTCACTTGCACTGCCAGATAGAGGAATTTGAGACCACTACACTGGTGCCACAAAAGATCAGGTGCTCAGAGGCTGTCACTGAGTTGTGTCACATGGGCAACAAGACAAACAATAGACATTTCGAACAAATAAAAATGAAACAATCAGATCCTCAACCTTTAACCACTAGACCATTTATCCGGACAGCCGGCCTGGCTAGGGAACCAACATGCCCAGATTTTTCTGAACACCAGCCTAGGGTGAAACCCAATTTTGGGCCCTTTTTTCCGGACAACCATCTGGCTAAAAGGCCCTCTTTGGCCCAAATTTTTCTGAATCGGGGGCCAACCTTTTGGGGGGATTATCAGAGGGCCTTCATCAGCACTTCCCTCATCATAATTGGACCAGTTTTCATCTTACTGATAGGGTTTATTTGGCCCATGGCTCATATGAGAAATATACATGTGATATGACATGTTATCTGGCACCTCGGCACCTATATAACTAATCAGCACTTAGTACTCATAAGAACTTCCACCTCACGCTCTTCATATTGTCCCTACATCCCTACATACACTTCGCATTTATAGACTATATTGTAGTGCTCAAACATGAATGCACAGTAGACTATCATACTACCCAGATAATTGCGTACAAGAATAGGTTGAAAATAGGTAAATATAGCTCTATAGCACCTGTAGCCACAGATATGCCGCTAGATCTTCTTCTACTATTTCCTTTGTCTTATTGTTAAGCTTCTCCAGTCAGTCGTCCTTTTGCAGCAGTATCGCATTGTGTGATACCATAAATAACTCGTCGTCAAAATTCCACAATAATTGTATTGTTACATATTCTGAGCTTTACAGGCTGAAGCAATCAAGCAAATATCTAAATCCGTGAAGCAGTCTTTCGATGCTGAATTCATGGAGCAGTCTTTCAATGCTGAGTCCATGGAACAGTCTTCTGACTCAGAAATATCAATCTGTATAAGTCATCTAATCAATCTCTGCTTCTTATATCTATTAACCTTGCAGCAGGATGGCAACACTTGTGGCTCGGGTCCTAAGCCTGAGCCTGAGCCTGAGGTTGCTTATCTTGCAATCATTGGTTAGATCACAAATGAAGACTTTTTCATGTCTTCCAATGGCTTCTGGAAGGAACCGACAAAGTATACCTCGACGCTTGACCAGATCAAGCTCTTTTGCACTATTGCTCCTGCACCAACGTTTTTTGACCTTAACCTCCTGGATGGTGACTTCACAAAGTCAGTTCTAAATCTGAAGGCTATCCAGCTGTCAATGGTGCTGCATCAGGATTTCGAACACCTTAAGGGCCTGCTTATCGGAAGTAATCATAACAGCTATCGTGTGTGGATCAGGCATAAGCTGTTCAAGGTGAATATATATTATACTCAAATTTATCCACACTTCAATTGACTGACTGTTTGGTTATGTTAAGCTTATCGGTGCTAAAAACGATGGTAAATGTGTTCATTCATCACAAATATGATTGTACTTATGCTATCTTTTTGTAGATTTGGGCCCTGAGTTTAAAATTGAGAACTGGCTATGCACAAATTCCGGTGCACAGGAGGCCATTTGTGATATGTTCCAAACACACTGTGTCATTCCGATCCCGGCCTATGATAAGAATGACAAGCTTATATCATCTTCAAAATATTGTACCATACTTCCAAGTGCCACCATTGAAGCACACTTCTTGCTAATACATTACATTATTAAGAACAAGGTCACAGATGGCTACAACGCCTTCGTTTTGACGCTATATGCAATGCATATTATCAAGCCAGCTAGCCTGGTTGTGCCATCGACACCTCGCAAGCGTAAGGTCTCTTCAATGAGCCCAATTACTTTACCAGTAAAGAAGCGTTGTCTGCAATCTTCATCTCCATCTCCAAGCAAGAAGTGACATCTGTGATTTCCTTTTCTTTCGAGCAAAAAGCAGTGTACCTTTGGTATGTCTACCTATCTATTCATATTGTGAGTACCTAATAATTTCCGCTGTCTAGCTTGAGTGTTGGCTTCATTTATACTCACATATTTACATATCTTCTTATTTTGTTAACACTGCCTCGAATAATATTAATTTTATCATATTTTTCTTAATAGCTTCACTAATCTTCATAATTGTACACTTTTCTTCATAACTTTTACTTATCTTCATAAACATTCCTTCAGGATGAATGTCTGTACTCATTGTAGCACAATAATGTAGTGCATCATCATTTTAATTATATATGTTGATTGTGTCATATTGTATTTGCAAGCAAGGGTTCTGCCAGCATTAGACGGCACTTTCCCAAGTGCCAGGTACGTGGTACATATTCTAGTCACCTTGCTTGCAAGGTCTCTCGGTTCCACAATTGTTGCCAGTTTTTGACTTACTGATTCCCATACTATTGCCAAATCTGGTATTCTCGTGTCCTCCCAGTTCGTCCCTTGTTCTTTCTGGCATGACTATACTGTCTTCAGATCCCCAATGGATTCCAAAGAAAATGTGACCGTAAATATGCCACAAATGTGTTATTTTATATGTGCATCTAAATTCTACAGGTTGGCTGTTAACCTTTATGCCAAAATTCCAGTCATGCATACAGACGAGCAATGCTTAGTCAGCACCTGGTGTTTTGTTTTCTGCCACCACTATATATATTTTATGGTGACTGGCTAAAGTTGCCTTTCTTCACAGAGTTGGGCCTATGGTCTGTGGTTCCAGTATGCTGTCCTTGCACTATATACGTGCTCTTCTGGCAGCCCTGTGCTACCATCCAGTGTGTTGGCCAAGGTTATCTGCATTACTCAGTAGCTATTAGAATATATATCATTTATTATTGAATCAGAAATGTGTGAGGAGTGGCGCAGCGAGCATAATAATCAACCTCTCAGACAGTCTGAGCCATTGTGAAACAGCTAAGCTTGCTTAGCTTGATGAGGTGTCCTATAGCACCTGATAGAGGCTATGAGAATAACTTACTTCATATACGGCTTCATGATACTGTGTAAGTTGACTTTAGCCACCTAGTTTGGGAGTAGTGTCTCGGAGCAGTTCATAGTGTACCCCAAGTCTCAGAGTTTTGACTGGGACTCAGGACCCGTGCACACCTGATTGCAAACATTTCTCATTGATCATAAATATGCAGGGTGTGCTTACACACCTACTCTTGAAGGCTAGTACTGTCTAGAGCACATCTCAACAGTACAAATCAACATCAATGCTCATGAAGTTGGAATATGAGGACATAGTACTTATTGAGAAGCAAGGTTTCTACCAGAACAAGCCTGTGCTTCTCAAGTTACATAAATGTCGCAGCAACGATAGACGAAGGGCTAAGGAACAGCTTCCAGGTAATAGGAACACATATAAATAGCGAGATTAGTACAGAGACATTACGAGATGATATCGGTCGTATTAATGAATTTTCCTCGATGTCTCTTCTGAGACCTGGTCATCGGGATATCGATACAAATTTTAATGACTCTGATAATTTAGTGTGCATATCATGCATAACCAAAAGATAATCTACATAAATGCTAAACTGGATGAGGCCACTGAACATGGTGGAGGACTCACCACTGGAGAAGACGGGAACCACCGGTAAGCAGGAGGTCAGCGCGAGCTGCCGTAAATCTCTGTAAAACAGTCAATTTCCGCCTCATGTCATCGATAGCTGTACTTACTGAGGCCACTACGTCACCACGCAGAAACCACCGTAATTCCATATCCTGTCCCCATCGACCAGCGGCATGTCATCTCCAGTTGCTGGTGCAGCAGATATGTCAGAGGGCGGGAGGTCCGAGAAGCCAATGGAGCCAATGACAAGAAACTGATCCATGATAATCTCCTCTAACACGTTGAGGATGGGCACGAACAAGCCAAGCACCAAAATCTGTGAGAATTGCCTGAGGGAGGCAAGCACTTGTAACTGCGAGGGGTATTCGCGCTGTGGCAGGTCGCAGGATATATTAGCCTCCTGAGTGCTCGCATGCTCCTGTATTATAAGAGAAAATCATCCACAAAGCGCTGCCCGAAAATTTGAAGCATGTCTCCATTGTTTCCCGAATAAGCATTCAAAAGGCACAGTGAACGTGGAGCGCTCCTCCGACCTTTGTCTAACATAATGAAGGTTGAATACGTATCCCCGGAAACAAAGACACATCACCAGGTTAATCTTATAGAACTCACTGGAGACGGAACAAGCCGAGCGTCCTGATCGCAGTGTTTGTCTCGCCCATGACCCGCCGCTACCGCGGTGCACGCCTGAAGAAATACCGCAAGCAGCAGATGCATAGTAGCGGGGGAATATGTGTCATATCGAAGCCGCTGTTCTATGGATCTCAGCGATATAAGATATAAACTTGAGACGGGGACTGTCTGATTCCTATGTCATGGTCGAGTGTATGTTAGCCTACATGCGCTACGAGGCGTTGGTTCAACGTTCAGCCGACGCGGCAGGGCGCGTCCTCCCCGTTCGAACTCCGCCTGCCTTTTCCGTGCCACAATCGGGGAGTGATCTGTACTTAGCGCCCATTGAGTGAGCGGCCTCGCTTGCTCCGCGTCCACCTGCGCTGACCTGCGCTGAGTCGGGCCACGCCTGACCGCAGCCTCTAGTGCGAGTGTTTCATTCGCAACGCTCTGTTAAGAAGGCAAGGTCGGAGTGGCAGGAGGACTGAGCGATTGACTTGCGAAAGGCCTCTCTAACTCCAGGCACGCATTTTTAGTCTCCGCCTGAACACGACGGGACTTATTTGCTTGCCCTTTCAGGACTTACAATCGGTCTCTGCCGTTCTAATTCGATCGTCTCCGAGAAGAAGATTGTCGGCTTCATAGCGCAACGCGCAAGTGTTTGATGCGAAAAAGCTGTATTGTCTACCTGATGAGAATGGCCCGCACTGGTAGATCTTATAGGTGCCCACGAATTAGCAGTCCGCTGCTTCAACCATTCCACCGATTTTTCGCGTGTTGCTAAGCTTTTCTCGCATCCTCTAACCGGGTTTGCCACCGGCAATGGATATCTTCGAGACACTCTCGCCATGTGTACCTGAAGCTAAGCTTCAACCAATATCTGACGTACCTTTCGATTCGGAGGCACCTAGCACAGGAGGGTCAACCGTGTTCTGTGTCGTGGCCTGAAGATTCGCCCGTGCAGTGCATGCACTCTTTTGATATGTACGTTTTCGCATCGTCGCAGGCCGCCCACTCATAGATCTAATGGCAACGCAGGTCCCCGAACAGTATACCTCCTCCCATACGCAGTGCGTGTAACGTGGCCTCGTCGCCGATACGAGTGAGTAGGCGAAGCATCTCCACCTGTGCGTGCTCTGACATCACCTTCACTGTTGCAGTACTATGATAGGTCACTGGTTGAACCCTTTCCTAATATCATTGTCCATCCAGCATCCCGGTATTTTACGCAGCTGTGCATACCAGTAGCTTGTCGCTTGTGTGGAATCTATTATTATTGACTTTTCTTCGTCGTTCCGAGTGGCATTACCACAAAGTCTTTGCAACGCGCAAGTCGTGTGTGCACCCGTCATGATGAGGTAGCGAAAGCCGAGAGCCTTGAACCCACTTATATGCCAAGCCAAGCTGGCGAGCTCGCCAGGCAAATTAGTGCAAGTTGGCAAGTTATGTGGCTTGCAAGCTGGATTGACTAACACAGCACATTATGAGCTACGGACTAAAGCATCGAGGTAGCGCCGCAGCAAGGAATGTGACTGAGACGTCGGCTACGAGCCTACGACCGTGAACACACGCATCATTTATTGTGAGTACAAGAGCAGAAAAGCGGGATTATTCCCGCATTTGAGATTCAGTATGAATAAGAATTATTCAGTTCAGGCCAGCGTCATACATTAAGTAGAAGTCTTGACATTGTGAGCAAGTTACATAGGCTAAAACTCCATGAACCCGTTTGCCTCCTGTAAAATGACCTTCCTTCTGCACGGGCGGATCCTACGTGAACGAGAGCTGTTGCATGCCCATCAGAGAACGGGTCATCCACAAGGGGTGCGAACGGGGAGATGTGTGAACCCACGAGTCTACTCTTAGGATGTCCGCGCACCGGGTAAGCACCAGTACTGAGCGCGGTAGAGTACGCACCTTTGCGAAAGGACGAGACATGCTACTTGCATCCGACATCACTATCCACGTGAGCAGTGCGCAACGCATCAGAATCTGTCAGACTCACCCTTGACCCGTATCCATTGCAGCGGATCCGAACATCTGAATCATTCCAGGTGAGGGTGCACTTATTCCTGTACACTCCTAGACCCCCAGTCTCGGCTGCTCTTACACGGGACATGGCCTTACGCTGCAAACTTTGTGCGGCCCTTTTGACGCCACTATCTCAGAGTTGCTGCCCTAGCACTTCGTCATAATTTCTAGTAGCGTGAATGCCAGAGAAGAAGTCCCGATGCGTGACGGGAAGCGAAGTAGAGGGGGCGGGAGTTGTAACGTGAACCTGATGCCAGCTATAGAACTTCTGAGTGGGTCGTCACAATACACAGGGATCGTATCTGTGGGCTTATCAAGCGCGTCCATACGTTTGATCATCGGGTTGCTCCAGGGCATTCGAGCGGCTTGCCAGTCAGCTTGCCAGCTTGTTTCTAAGTTAAGTTGAGCAGCGTGGGACCAAGCGAGACTAACACGTCTGTGCTCCAGACCCCGGCCACCCGTCGACGTTGTTAGACATATTTGGCAAGTACGAATAGCTCAAGGTCCCATTGTCCGCCGACATTAATTCGAAGTTGCAGTTGCATTGCCAGTGAACAGTATATATAATAAGGTAGCGGGTAGTGACGGTTCCTCCTACATACGCTAGAGATATTGCCTGCAACCGCCCCACCACGGGACCCTCCCTGCCACCACCCTCCCGTTATGGACGAATTCGCCATCCTCGACGATACTACGGCCCTCATGATGAAAATCTGTCAGACGGGCGTAGTCCAGCTGGCACCACTGTCACCATCAGCATCATCATCAGCATCCTCCGGCACGTCCGCACCCGTCGACTTCGAACATATATACACCAGCTCGTCATTTTCGTGGTGTGTGATTGCCTGAGGGCATTCCAGTCTGCTCCAAATTTATTTGTGAATCATATTACGCACTGCTTCCCCTCAGACATTATAAAGCTTATATTTGACTTTACAGATCGATCCACGTTGCGACACTCTCATGGCAGTGATCCTCAAGAGAACTATCATGTGTCAGAAACCGACTCGCCGTACTGTAGCATACCTCCCCATCGTATCTTTATGATTCATCTCATCAAAGATATTACTGTCTCCCTTTCGGCAGGCCCGAGAACCTTTTAATGGAATGTATCGCTAGTAGCTGTCACGGGAACATCATATATTTATCTACTTTGTAATTGACGTTTGAGTTGCGAAAGTCCGTAACCCGTTATCTTGTCTAGCCTACTATGTTAATGAAAAGACATCATTTCCAGTCAAAGTCATTCCATAATACCGCATACTTGATTATAAGAATCTCCGCGCGGTGCTTGCATGCGCTTCGTGCGGACGAGAAGCTACTTATTGCATTTTCAATGCAACATAAATGGGTACATTGCCAGTGCAGTGTCACTGTGTTACTGTCGGCACATAAAAGTAGCCCTAGTCTGAGTACAAGTTTTAGTAAGAAAGAAGGTTTCCCTATAACACTTATCCGAGTTCTTGAGTGCCGTATACAACAGTATAGCAGGATATAGCTCTTCTTCCCTTGAAGGGCGAACAAAAGCGCGTCGCAGTATGGAAGTAACGGGGTCTCAGCGAATGCGATCTCACGATCACATGAGCCACGTGGACAGAGATGCGCCATTGTCCTCCACGACTAAACGCCGGATGCGTTAAGCGATCAATAAGACTTTCTGACCCTTTGTCCCTCTTCATTCGTGTTCCAGACATTATGCCGACATATATATACACGATAACGGTCTTGCTGCAAGCTTTGCCCTCTGCTCCATCAAAATGGCACTCTCTATGCCCATCGGTGCCTTCATCGCCGCAGTCCTCGTCCTCATTCCTCTACCCTCCCACTGGCGTGCGCGGAACGTCGCTACACTAGCGATCATCGTTTGGTTATTTGTTCTCAATGTCATCTACTGTGTGAACACGATTGTCTGGCGGAAGACTGTGCTCAACTATGCGCCGGTCTGGTGCGACATCAGTGCGTAACTCCCTTCTTCTTTACTTCATGTGTCTGACCCATCGATCTAGCTACAAAAATTATCATAGGATCTTCGACAGCACTTCCTGCATGTACTCTTTGTATCTGTAAACATCTAGAGCTGGTGGCGTCAACGCGAGTTGTGCGCCTGACATACAGTGACAAGAGACGGCGGATGATCTTCGAAGTAATCATGTGTTACGTCGTTCCGGTCGTGATGATGGCCCTTCGTATGTGTTCAGTTCTTTACATCACAGGCGTCTCGCTAAGATAGTGGACAGATTATATTGTACAGGGACATCGATTTGACATCGTGGAGGAGATTGGCTGTTTGCCTGCAACTTACTTCTCCGTGCCTGCGGTACTCATCGTCTGGTTTCTTCCGTTTGTATTCGCGGTAATCACTATGATATACGCGGGTGAGTCCATCCTTCCGTTCTTGCCTAAATCAATTTTGAACTGTTATTCAGCTGTCGCGTTCTATCACTTCTTCCAAAAGCGTGTGTCATTCGCAACACATCTCGTCAATTCCAACACTTCCCTCTCGACAAACCGCTACTTGCGGCTCATGGCGATGGCTGTTGCCGAGATGATTTGGGGTACTGCGTTGACAACATTCACGCTTATCATGAACGTGGTTCCTGGTCTTCTCGTCTGGGATAACTGGGCGGACGTTCACTCTGATTTCGATCGTGTGGACATGTTTCCGACAGTCCTGATCAGCCCATCATATCTTGCGCAGTTGATGTTGGTGTGGTGGGCTATACCGATCTCTGCCTACCTGTTCTTCTTGTTCTTCGGATTCGGCGGTGAATCGGTGCAGGACTATCGGCGAGCAATCGATGCCGTGCGCTGCAAGATATTCAGGATGTCGCCCAGAGAAACCAAATCTGCTATTGACTCTCTACCTACCGTCCGACCGTAAGTATCAATAGTTCCCCGCGTGTACGAATGGTTCTGATCAAATTGCTTTCAGGCCTCGTCATGTTATGAAGACGATATCCACTGTGGACCTCTCCGATGATAAGGAGGATTTCCAGACGCTGCCGTCATACAGTCCTCCCGCCAACGGCGGTGTCTTCGTCACTTCTCCGATAAAGGCGGAAACGCTTTCCGATAGCACATCCACGTTCCTTGACATCGAGTCATCTCCCCTCGAAATCTCCTTCCCCAGCTCGTCACCGACATCTTCCACGGACACGGCGCTCCGGACGCCGCCTCTGCAGGATGACGTATACCCCGTCTCGCTTGCCCAGGAAGCAGCCCCCGCCAACACGGTGTTCCCATACCCAGCGTATCACCGGCCCTTCAGCCCGTCCAATGCATGCCCTGTCCCTTCCACGCAGGCGCAGTCGCAACAGGATGACGTCACGCAAGTGGACGCGAAGTGCGAGGTTCCTGACATGGTATGATTTGCGCGATGGTTGTTCTCCCACCTCTCCCCCTCTAGAATGGTTCCAATCTCCACCGTACCCTTCATGAAGCATCGACATCGTCGCCTCGAACATGCCAAGATCTGTATCATTACCACTCATCCAAACTATAGTGCTACTATTTCCCGCGCTCGTTCATAAGATTGTTATTAGTGTATCTATTGAACCATTTTTCCTCATTACTTGGCTGTATAGGCTTGTATCCGCAGTGTTGCTGCGGTGTGCGCAGTGCGCGTGATTGTATCTTCCTGCTCAATTTCTTCTCATGTCCGCTGAATCATCGATGCGTTGTGAAGTGGTAAGTGAGGGTCCCGTAGCGCGTTCGTTGTGGCAGCTCTGTTGCCTTTCAATAAGCCTTCAGCGCTTCAGCAGTCTTATTTTCCCCAGTTTCGATCCACTTCCATACCTCATAGAACAGCGTAATTAACAAACATATAAGGGTACGGGCATGTTGCGTGTTCGCTCTTCAAGTCTGCGAGCTCCTCCGATGACCCCCTTACGGTACGAACAACAGTATTGCAGCACGAAATGGTAGGACTATGCAGGATAATCATCTCCTTCTGCTATTATCCGGCCGGCAAAATTGACGAAGGAGAGAAGTCGGAGACCTGCACTAGCCTGTATGATAGCTCTTGACGATCAGGCAATTGTCCTTCGCAGATATTTCGGGATCTCGCCCGCGATCTCTTTAGGCAGCTTTAGGCCTCTTTAGTGCCCCGCCTTGAGTCGGGCACGGCTTGATACGGCATGCCCTGTCCCTCGCGTATAAAGGTTCCTCCAAATCTTTTCGAGTATGCGGATAGGAGCGGGGGTCCTTAAGATAAATGACCATATGCTCGTTCAGTGCTTTCCAGTCACCAGCTCAGAGTCACATTGAGCTAACACACTCGCCCTCGTTGCCGCCGCTTCATCCGCAATGGCCACATTGTCGATTCTCGACCCTGTTCTCGAAGGCCGCTGTAACCCTCAAACACCATGCGGTGCCCCGAGCCCAAGCGACAGCCTTGCGAGCGCAACCGACATCTCGATTGACGGTGTCCCCGACGACTCGGAGGACACGAGCGGCAGCGGCTCATCATATTCATACTGTGTCATTGCATGAGTCAACGGCTAGCAAGTCTACCTTGCGAAACAAGATAGTACGTGCATGACACTTCTTCTTGCTGTATCAGCGTGGCTAAATTTAGACAATTCTAGGCGGAACTACCCATCGTTATTCGGTCCTCATCGCCAAAGACATCATAATTCATGCTGTATGATACGTACCGGTATCCTTCGAGATAGACGCACTCATTCTAATTTGCCATCTTCGCCGTCATCCCTCGTTTCAGGGCATACATATAGGTATTCGATCCTCATCACGAAAGGCCTCATGGTCCATGCTGTGTCATACGGTATCCTTCGAGATGGATGTTCTCATTCTGATTTGCCGTCTTCGCTGTTATCCCTCATGTTCAGGACATGCATGTATCGTCAAAGTGCCGTCTGTGAACCATGTTCGACGTTGTGCACCTCTGGGCGACAATAAGCATTTGGAGGTGCTGTGGACTTCAACTTGACCGTCGTACTTCAGGACGCAACGTGAACCAGAGTCAGCAATTTTCCATGAGTTCATCTTTGGTCTAGACTGCTGCGCCGACCGTTTGGAACAATACCTGGCAGGCGACGCAAGAACATTTATGGTTCCATGTTACTTCTGATCGTCCGACAGATCTCGCCACAGCAGCCAATACGGGCAGGCACGCATCTGCTTCGGGCTATCTCACGTGACGTAATCGCCCGTTGTCCTCAAACGCCCAATTTCTCCGGCAAGTTTGCTCAAGTCTGGCTATTCTCTGTGAGAACAGGGTATCATAGGCTTATCATGTACGCTCTCGACGCGACGCGGGCTCCTCGCCCTCTATTCTTGGCATGCAGCTCTTTCAGCAGGTTCAAACAATCCCAGTCGGTGCTTTTATCGGCGCGGCGGTGGTGCTCATCCCGCTGCCTTCTCACTGGCGCGCCCGGAATGTAGCGACGTTGTCTATTATCGCCTGGCTTTTCGTCATAGACATGATATACGGCATAAACGCTCTAGTATGGAGGAATAACATTGAGGTACGGCTGGTCGTGTGGTGTGACATCAGTAAGTCATGCCTTGGATTTCTCTCTGGCTTGGCTGATGTCGACGGGGTTCAGCGACTAAGATCATTATTGGATCGTCATCTGCGCTGCCAGCAGCTACACTCTGCATTTGCAAGTACTTGGAATCAGTTGCTGCCACAAGGATAGTCAGAATGTCCAAACAGGATAAGCGTCGCCAAATGCGATTTGAGCTGGCGCTATGTTTCGGCGTGCCATTTTTCTTCATGGCCTTACGTGCGTCCCCCAACGAACTTCTCGCAAATTTTGGTCTTGACGGTGTTATAAGACTATGTCGTGCAAGGGCACCGTTTCGACATTATCGAAAGCTTCGGGTGTCAGCCAGCGACGTATATTTCCATTCCGGGGGTATTCGTTGTGTGGTTTCCACCTCTCATACTGGCTACTGGCACTCTCATATACGCTTGTATGTGCGATTGATATATCTTATCACTCTGAACTGACATCTTGTAGCTCTTGCACTCTATCATTTCTTCATGCAACGTCTGACGTTCACCCTACATCTCCAGAATATCAACTCAGCGCTCACGACCGGTCGTTACCTCCGCCTCATTGCGATGTCCGTTACTGAAATCCTTTGGGGTACGACTCTCACTGCGCTCGTTATGGCTGAGAACATCGTCGGGGGCTTGCGACCATGGACGAATTGGAATGACGTCCATTCTAACTTTTCCCGCATCGGGCGCTTCGCGTTGCTTCAGTATCCACCATACTATTTGCAACTCATGATTCTCTTTGCTTGGGCTATTCCTGCGTCGTCCATCATATTCTTTCTATTCTTCGGATTCAGCGAGGATGTCATGGGGGACTACAAGCGGGGTTTGGTCTGGTTCCGTCGCAAGGTGCTCAGGCAAACTGTGAATGAGAAGACATCTCTGTCGGATCTGCCAACGAGGTGAAGCTACAGTCTATTGCAGTGATTTCAAACCTGACTAGCTTCTATAGCCAACCACATTTCAAAGGCTTCTCTAACATTAATATTTCGCTAGACCTTAAGGACGACGGCGAAGTACCACCTTCCTACAGCCCCGCTGCGAGTACCGCGAGCGAGATGGTGTCTGAATCGCGATCTGCATTGGCAGATACCGAATCCTCCCCACCCGGCCGGCTCATTACAAGTTCTCCGGTAAATTCCCCTGCCTAAATCAGCCTTTCCCGTCTCGATACTTGGACCAGAAGTCGCTGCATCCAGGATAAAACCTTCAGCCTCTCCCATCACCGGCTTGTCGTCTCCCGTTCAGCCCGCTCAGCGATCACCCCATCCTTCACCCAGTAGATGACAGGATCCGGAGCCTGTCCCTGGGCCATAGGGACAAGATAAGTTTGCTCTTCTGAACGGTCCTCCGCTCTCTCGTACTCAATACCCATTACAATCTTCGATACCGCAGCCCCAAGCTGCATGCCACTGTATTATTGCACCACCTTCGCTTACAACGCTGGCACGCCTCGCCATTCTCTCATCGTCTTGCTCCATATTCATCTACTCCCCGCAACCTGCTTGTGACTATCCATCACGATAGTCCCTCTTTAGGCTGCCGCATCGTTAACATGTACTTATCCTAGCCAACCGAAGTCTACTCCTCATTCTATCCAGTCGGAGTCTTCTTCGGCGCCACACGAGGACCGTGCTTCTGCGCACGCGCGAGCGTGAACTGCTGTGCAGTGGGAAGTATGAATCGGACTGGGAGATGGCCTCTGTTGCAGTAAACATGCCCGCCTTGAGAGGAATGAGGTCAAGTTGCACCATGCACTGCCCAGGTGTCGCAGATGAGTCAGATACGGAAAGCCAAAGCGCCTCGGCATGGGCATCGTGATGTTCGTAGTCGCAGATCAACAACTATCGTCTATCAGCCTAAGAGGTCGTCAAGGAACTCTTCCATGCCCTCCTTCTCTGGTTTTGCTGGTTTAGGGGGGTCAGTTGGAAGCGGAGGAGCTTCGACATAGGTCTTCTCTGTGGGCCAGTGTGGGCAGGGAGTGTGGGGCTGAGTAAATGAATGTGGAGACATACCGTGAGCCTTGCCTCTCTCTCGAGTAGAACCTGCACCTCTCGAACCAGTTCGACCTCGTTGTGAGACTGTGTGAGCACGAAAGCGCGCTTTGAGGTCTGTGAAACAGGAATCGGGTTTGAGGATAACACCCAGCATGGAGGAAACTTACCCCAGGTCGCCTCGGCGGCAGCTTTCTCTCGGCGCATTTCCTCCAGCTCCGGATCCCATTCGACCTGTGCAACCCTGCCCTTCTTCGACTGCGGAGCACCCTGAGCGCGGGGTAACAGGTGGTCCAAGCTGTGATCTACGTCGTCGTCATCCTCATCACGCAGCAGAGCGGAGGATGGGCCGGACGTCTCGGATATTCGTTGACGTTCAAGGAAAGAGGACAGGTCCACTTCTGGCTCAACAATCTCTTCGCCTACACAAGTCAAGCGAATTAGCAGGAAGGCATGAAAGGCATAGCAGCGCTACACTGACCTTCAGAGTCGAGTTCGGGCTCAGGCTCAACATACCGATCTGCATTTGTGCCTAGTTGTCTCCTCGTGAATTTCTGCTCCAGCTCTCTCTGTTCCTCTTCATCCAGCTCGACTTGCCCTTCGCCTTCCAGCGCGAGGCGTTGTCCCCATTCAGCTGGACGTCCTCGACCTCTCCCCCGCCCCCTTGCGCGCAGATACTTGCCCAGGCCACCGCGGGACTTGTGGCTTCCGCGGCCTCTGCCTCTGGACGTTGAAGGACCTTCAGCTGGAGAATGTCCCTCCATGGTGTTGATTCAGAAAGCAAGATTATAGATTTTGTAACAAAAGCAATGTTCGTTATATGAGGCAGTGCGAATGGCGCCCGTCCTTCGTTCGAGCCGGGGGCGAGAAGATCGCAGTCAACGATTGAGCGTCTCAGGACCAGAGGCTCCCTCTGCCCCTGACAGTCACAACACTCGTCTCTCAAATATCAAGACGTTGTTACTCGAAATCTGTCGGCTGAGACCTGGCTAATGTCATGTATTTTGCGAACTGCTCAAAGCTGGGAATGTGACTGCCCACAGTAAAAGTGCTTGGTGATATCTTGAAGTCATGGTCAGTCCTCTCAGTCGTTGGCATCGTTCATGGGCTGCTTGTGACTGTAAGGGTAAGCGCATGTCTTCATTCTTATCATACCACTGAGTTGATCATTCCATAGATAATGCGTTGATGTCTTCTGGTCTATGAAGGCAAGACTAGTGCCCTCCCGTTGCATCTTGTCAACGGGCCAATTTGATAGTATGCCTGAAGATATCCGAAGGCATTCGAGCCCGTGTGGCTTTAGGACAAACAATGCGGGTGTCAAAATCACATCTATAACCCCCCCCCCCCCACACACACACACACACCCCTCCAGCTGTCTCCTTCCAGCAGCTCGTGAGGCACTATGAAGCGTAACCATTATAAAGAGACATGCTAGCTGAATCCCGGTGATTGATAGGCAGATTACAGTGCTAGGACTTGGTGAGTTATTTGTTTGGCATAATCGCCATGAAATGACTCACCAGTGCTCTCGTATGTTCTCACTGTCTAGGCAATGATACAATGTTGCGAGACGAAAGTGGTGAGGCTGGAGTGCTCCTCGTCAACGGGGACCTCCGTGGCTGCAATTTCTTCTGATGCAGGGACCGGTGTGGCGAAGGCGAAGAACGTATCCATGGTGATGATTAGATGGAGTAAAAATGTTGATGGCGAAGACTTGTAGCGAGCTGTGTTGCTTGCTTCGACTTCCTATGGCAGTATTTATGCATTGCACTCTGTGCTTCACCGCCACGCTGCATCAAAGTAGCACAATAGCTCGCGAGCGTTATGAAATGACGCGGACCTCTTCGGTGAGCTAGATGGCCATTCTTGATCAATGTACCTATGCTGAGCCCGACGCGCCCTCTGGCCTTTTGTCCTTCCGCTGTAACCAGACCTACCGTATCGGAAATGGAGGCCGAACATGCACTATAGCTTTACCAGTTACGTGACGTGCGCAGTCGTGTTGCTGTAGCATTTGCAACGATCCCTACTATAGTGAGTACTCCGAATTCGCTTCACCCAATGCCTACGACGAGGCCTTCTCACAGTTCGGCGCGTGAGGCCTTTTGTTTCGGTCAGCTACGTTGAGGACTTCATTGCAAACCTTGGCTCTTCAAGTACAGTCATACCTTGACTGATGTAACGGGCTTCGGCCCGGGGTATCCATATACAGGTAATCTTGGTGCGGTCACTTATGTGACGAATATGCATGCACGAGTCTTAAGCTCTCGTCGTTATCGATGTGATCTGGGAGGTCCTTCCGCGAAAGAGCAGTTCGCTGTATCGCCGCTCCGTCTGCCTCTATCTCCGAGTCGCCCGGGCGCTACTGCCCTTTTGTTTCTTGGCAGATGCATCAGCCGCGACGGAGACCGACGTTGACGCCGTGATCACAGCCACGGTATTCTGTACACGCACTGCGTCAATGCTTCCCACATACTTTTTTTCGTGAACACCGCCGCTGACCACAATGCATAGACGCCTCCTTTAGCGCTTGCTTTGCTGTCCTCGGTCACTGCTTCAGCCTGTGTGGTTGCCGTTTCATCGCAGCTCAGCTCGGTTCCATCCAGCCCAGGACAGCATGGGCGAGACTATCTTTAGCCGATAGCCATTAATTTCGGGGGCCCTTTCCACCGATATTACCACTATCTACAAGGGCCCAAAAAGCCCGAACGTCCGTCGCTTCATGGTTAAAAGCGCACTTTGTGACAGACTCTGAGTCCTTGTCTTTCGTCTAGCTTCGTACTTCCTTCATCGGAATCTTGTTGATTTGCGGACTTATTTTCGTATCCATGTCGTTCTATGATCCGAACGTTATTGCAGATCCTCTCGCATATCAACAAGCTCAGTGAGTACCTGGTCCTCTCATGTAACGCCTGGTCTACTGGAATGACCAGTGCCCCAGGTTAACTGCGGGATATTGCACAGTATCTGTGTGTGGTTCGTCTCAATACATTCACTGCAAGCTTTAAACGTCGCTCTCAGGTTAATGACACTTAGCCGTCGTGCTGTATGATCACCTGTGCACTCTACCTGAAGAGCTGCGGCACATATGGGGACACAAGTTCAGCAGTGTCACGCTACTCTTCCATCTCAATCGATGGGCGAATTCCACCTTTGCGACTCTATATCTGATAATGCTATGTCTTCCTGGAGCGGCTCCAGTGAGTCTCTTTGTACGGCGTTCTCTTCTGATACATTCGCGCTAATGACCAAGTCGATAGAGGTGATTACCTGAAGAATTTGCACACGGACCAAATTGATGAAATGCCGGCACTTGCCAGCTGTGCCATCCTAAACCATATGCAGCAAGCATGCACGGCGATTAGGTTCGTCGTTTGGACAGGTACGGGTCATTCACTTTCATATAGCACCCATATCGACGTTCTCTACAGCACTCTCTGCGCTGCGCGTCTATGCAGTCAGTGGAGGAAATCGGTTGCTTACCAGTGCGGTCGTTGCGATGAGCGTTTGGCCTGCGGGAACTGTTTTCGTATGTTTACTTGTTTAAGTCCGCGGTGGACATGTGGGACTGATATAACCAACGTCAACAGTATTCCACGTTCATAACAACTTGGAGGCAAACACAGGAGTCAGCTATTGTCGATCCACACCCGGCATGTTTTGTTACAACGTATATTGCCGGATCTGTCTTGGACATGTGAGTCTAATCTTATTCCACGCTGAAATGGCTAAGCAAACTACATATTGACAGTCGTAGGTCGGTTGATCTCCATGCTACCTATGGCTAATCACTTGTCAGTGACAATAACCGCCCGCGTTGGTGCAACCCTATCCGATTTCCTTGTAGTGCTAATTATCTGGTCGCATACGCATCGAATGAGGGCGTATGCTAGGCGTCATAATGTTGATGTCCCGCTTGCTAGTACGCTATGCAGGGATGGTGAGGGTATCGAGCTCTTCTGCCAAACGATGACGCTGATCACATCTCGATCTCAGGAAGTGCATATTTTCTGTACGTGGTAGCAGCTACCATATGATGACCGAGCTTAGACTTCTTGAACTAGTGTTATGATGTCGTTGAACATCGCTGAGGCAGTTGGAATATACAGAAAGGTCCGTTTCTGCCTAGTTTGATCAACGTATCTCAAAGTTATGTAACGCCGGCACCGATTAGAATAACGCAGCCGCAGTCACATATTTCAGAAACCCGTAAGCCTGTAATTTTCTTACAATTCTCGCACAACTCTCAATGAGGCTCCCAAGCTTAACGGCAATCGTCCTGTCACACTTCTTGTTCAACTTACGAGACGTGATGCATGATCACTCATCGGAAAACTCGAGCGGAAGTCAGGTCCCTTCTTGGATTCGCTCAGAGCTTGGCGCAAACACCGACCACAGGACTTCCGGAGTGCTATTCGCGTCTTTTGTCGCTAATATGGGCGAAGATCTAATCCACGATCTTGACATAGATCGCGTAGAAGAGCGTTGGCCAAACAGTGAGAGCTGTGTCGAAGGAAGAGACTTGAGGGGTCATTCTACGAATGTTCCAGTGGGGGTCCAACGCGAATTAGTCAAGCGCGAATTAGTCAAGAATCTCAGCGAGGAGTGTTGGGTAAGGGAAATTAAGTATTTCTCTGGAACCTGTTGTGCGTTTCATTTGATCTAGTCGAAATGTAACTCATGGAAGTTTCTCCCACAGGCAGCGGCGCGAGTGATTTTCAGTGGTCCTCGATGTATAAAACCACTTTCTGCGATGGCCGTCTCTGGCTACAGAAGATGATCGTCCTCGATGAAAGTGGTTGATAGTCGCATCCTACAATTACATAGCCGTCCTCATACATCACAACTCTCCGACCCTCTTTACCCTTTGTCTATAACTAGTATACAAGACGACAATCTCCACCTCGCGCTACACTGTACGAAAACAAAATGGAATGACGATACTAATTTTAGCATCCGATTGGTTCATCCGTCGTAGGACGTACTCACATATACACCTTTCGCCTAAGCAATTATACAATGCTGGCTACTGGCGCTTGATCCATATTGTTCCGCGTCCGCAGGAATTTCCGTGGTAGGAGTCTGGTCGACGGGAACTGGTGCTGCGAAGCCGAAGAACATGTCCATTTTCGACGGAGAGGATGAAGATGCACAAAGTGAACGAAGGCGAAGGGCGAAGTTGGCAAGTTGCTCGTTTGAAGTTTTTGCAGGCTTCTTTTAACCAAGGTTAGAAGAGTTTCAGCGCCATCCTCCGGAATGAACAGCACAATAGTTCCTGGATTTTATGATATGACGCAGTGGTTCTAGGTGGGTTCGACGCCTACTTCTGCTCTGTGTCCCTGCGCTAACCCTCCTATCGGCGCCGGGCGCTCCTGGTCTTTTGTCTCTCTTATGATATTGCCGCCCACTCGGCTCGAACACAAACTTGAACGTGCGTGTGTTCTGATACGAGACTGTGGCGGGACCACGTGCAGATCTCCCCGCATGCGCAGCTCTTATCCTTACTGCTAACGTACTGGGTTGTCGTGATCGTAGCTGACCCGTCTCCGAACTCAAAGCTGGTTTCACTGGCCGAGCCGAAGAACGTTTTTGTTAAGACCGAATAACTTGGTCAGACGATCTACACGAGTTAGTTTGCATAAGATGTGGACACAGTCCCATTGTCTGCTCTGAGAGGCTCCGGACACGTGTCCCGGAGCTTATGGCCGAGCATAGCAGTATCTTCTCCAAGTCTCGCCCATATCCTTGTATAGTTCCACGACGACAGGTGTGTCAAATACACGGATCGTATTCCGGAGTTCCGACTAGACAATAGTGGTGCTGACTCTCTTGAGATTCATTCTGCTGTGAATACTCGCAACATGGTGCAATTCGCAAGATATAGAGAGCGTCGCAATGCTAATGTAAACATTCTGTGTTCTCCTTCGAATCCATCTCATATTGATAAAACCTGATCCCTAACCAATGTGCCCCACTAGACGTAGATATAATATATGACTGAGCTATCGTGTCCCGCACGACGAACCCCAGGGTTGCAGCGCTGAGATCCTTCCCAATCAATCTACTGATAATCGAGACGCAAGAAACTATAGCTCGCTCACCTGCATTCTCCGTCAGGCAATGATGCGGTGCTGCTACTGCGAGGTCATGGTTGTCCTCGTCCTCTCAAGTTCCCTTGGCACTTCTGTTGTACCATCCTCTATGGCTGCAGGCTCCTTTATAACAGGAGTTTCCTCCGCGACAGGAATCTCCTCTGCGAAGGAAGGCTCGTTGGCCGGGACTGACGTAGCTAGGGTGGGAGATGCATCCATGGCAGCGAAGTTGAGGAATAGTGTGATGTGTGGTGTATTGCGTTTGTGGGAAGTAAGACTGTCTCTGCGTTTTGCACTCATAGCGGGCTGGTCGCGTCAGTTTATAAGCATTGTATTACATGTCTCGGGATTCATGTGCGCTGAAGGGGATTCGGGGGAAACAAAAACTAGTGAAGCATATGTTCGAGACAAGAATACATGTCGGTTGTGAATGTTCGGTCGGTATATCGAGAGACAGCGAGCGTTGACAGCAGCTGTGTAGGAGAGAATAGGAGAAACCCTAGAAGTGCTTCTCGAGCGGAGTGAAAGGCGACATGTCTACGGTGAGTGTTCGATTCGTACGGAAGAGGTCAGAAATCGCGGGTGTTCGTCGGTAGACGGTAGGAAGACGAACAATAAGTTGAATTATCTTCATAACATAGTCCTTGGTGGGCCGTTCCCCGCCAAGCATCCTGTTGAGGGACGTATCTGCGACGCGCTGGACTCCGAGCGCTGGTTGCTTTTGTCAAGTTTTTCAGAGATAGCGGCGACATCAGAAACAAGTGCAAGATCATGTCAGTGTCACAGTGAGCTTCCGCGCACCCATATTGTTCTATTTCCTTGCGTCTGCCGTCCGGACTCCGGGTGCCCTCGCATGCCGATAGCCCCTCACCCGATGACGTGGTTCTGAAGTCGAACATTGGTCGCACTGGCGCAAAACCTGCAGATTTTACAGCATAATTCCAGATATCCTGATCAGCTGTCTTGCGGGCGCGTTGTTCAAAATACACGCTTTGGCCGGATACTATTGTCTTTCTTCAGGTCTGATTATGTTACGTTTCCGGCCCGGGTATATGTCGGCGCGTTCAGCCAATCGAATACCACTCACATCACTGGAACGCGGATTTGATTTTTTCCCGGTTTCATTCTTCTCATATTCAGTGTATGGAACGAGGGGAGCGCGCGAGATGTCTGAGACATGGAGGCACGAGCCAGATTTGGCAAAGCGCGGCTTCTGATACTCGTCAGATCGTTATCTGGGACGGGACCATTTTGGTCAGTGGCTGTAGATAGTTTTACATCTCCGACTGGACCGGAGTAACGAGACGCCGGGCCGGATGCTTTCAACATGGTTATGACGACCTCGAATTTGATGGTAACCCGGCATGTGTAGTATGAATACAAACTGTGCTGTGTCACCAGATTTCTCTGGGACAAATCCTCAAACAGACGGCCCGACTCGCCTCGCCCGCGTCCTCTGACTTGCCTCCTCGCCCTTCCGGTTGACCCGCGCTCCGATGCCTCGATCACTCCTGCCCCTTCCCCGCTCCCTCCGGCGAGTCGTGCGAAAAATGATAACTTAAACGAATCGCGAATGAATAACTGATGCCAGGCAAGGCGCGAGAACGAAGGTGCGACGATGCCGGTGTCATGAAATGAACATAATGTCGAAAGGTGTCATGGTGTGAAGTTTCTGTACCACGGGAAATTAGATCACAAATGGTGTAGATAAGAGGAGAAGTACACACCGAACTTATGGCTTCAGGCGATGATGCAGTGCTGCGTCGAGGACGAGCTGCCGGTGTCCTCGTAGTCCGTCGGGATCTGCGACGGCTCCTCGGACGGGACGGGGGATGCGATGGTGAAGAAGGCGTCCATTGCACTTGTGAGGATGATGTAGAGTATACAAGCTCAGGAGGCAGGAGGCGGCGGAGAGGATTGAAGCTCTGGCGCTGCCGTTGCAGTGAAAACCGCTGAGGTTTTATGCTGCTCCTCAGCCTGCATGGGCCCGGCCTGCGTGAACGCAGCGGGAGTGAAGACAAAAAGGCAAGCTAGAAGGTTTTAAGTTTGCGATGTTATTTCCGCAGGTGATCGCACCTAGTCAGGATGTGCGCTCGAGTTTTATTGTTTTGGGACGGGGTCGCGTGTTATGCGCAGGAATCGTGTGAGCGTCTCTTAGTTCGGTGTTCGCATCATCGGCGAGCGACAATATTGCACTGCTGGCTGACGTCTGACCACAGCATTGGCGTCTGGCAGCTGATGGACGTCTTCCTGTCTCCTCTCATCTTTCTGTGATGCAACAGCCCACGGCAAGACATGCATGCCTACCTTCCAACGTAAGTCCAACGCACGGGGACACCTGGCATGAGGCAGCCCCCTCTACGCTTGCGATAGGATTCACCTCGATATTACCCTCGTTCACAGAGGTGCCGCACAACAAAAAGGAGATGAAAGTTCATGACCCAGACGGACGCACTCGCGCGGTTCGTCCTAAGCCGCTTTGGAGCTGATGGCGCGCACGATGACCCAGGAGGAACGCGCAACCATCTGCGTGCTCCTGAATTCGGCCGGGCCAATTGTGTTTGACGGCTTACGTAACCAGCCTCGAGGGGGGTGCTCCTCCTGACGGATGATACGGGCCAAAACAAAGGCCACCTGAAGATTATCATCGGGAACAACGCTGAACTGATAGAGTGCTCTGGAACGTACTAGTAGTCAGGAGGGATTCGCGTTAGACGCGCAGCCTGGGTGTGGCGGACGAATCAGAGGTGTGAATTGTGGAGGAGCAATGTCAGGCGTCCCCTCCTGCGCGCTGCACAAACGCTTTCAAACTCTCTATCTGCGCCAATAGAACCAAGTCATGCTCTTCGGGAAGCCTCATTGCAATTCGGTGGCAATACAGCATTGCGCGGAGATGGTTTACAGATAGGACTTTCTTGGTGCATACGTAGTAGTAAACCTCTTCCGCGTTTCCCTGAAGACCTTGCCGGTGATATTGGCCTCCATAACAAATCCCATAGCCACCGTATAGCGTCGTTTGTGCATCATGAAAGTGGAAGAAGAGAGAGACAGATTTGAATCCGTTGCCTGGGCAATACGTTTCTGGAGGCGTCGGCTAGATCCGGCATCCCACACTGAGCTACCCAAACAAAGCCAGATCATTGTCGACCTCGTCAACGACGACGACGACGCCCCCGCTCGCACCTCTAAGGCACACAGTCTGCTCAGCGAAACGATTAACGTCCTTCCGAATTGTTCACGATTCTTACGAACTCGTAGCTCACCTCCCGACGATTGGCTGTTTCCGAGGCGGTCTTAGGGTTACAAGGAGTCGCCATAATGTCTTACAACCAGGTTACGGCGACGTCTCTAACGCCCACTCGCCCTGCACCTGCTGCGCCGGTGCGCAAGGGGTCTGACGTTCAAAGTGCTCTCTCGTCGTCCGGATACGCCTCATCCTTTTCTATCGGCACTTCCTCCCCATCGGGTTCATCATACGCAACATCCTACTCTGGCATCGGCGGATCTCCCAACCGGAATTCGGATACACCTTCAGGGGTACATATCGTGCGGAGCGGGATAGTTGCATTGAAGGAGGACGGCCTTGTCAGCTGGCTATGGCGGCCAAAGTGGCTGATCCTGAAGGAGCAGACGCTGTCGATATACAAGAATGAGGTGAGTGGGAAGCCCCTGGACATGTTCTGGTTGCATCAGGCGCGTGGCAGTGGCGGAGGGCACTCGTTATGACCTCGATGTTGCCAATCCTTCTTCGGATGTGCGTTGCAGCGATCCTCACGAACCGAACGCGGTGACGGTCATCTGAATCAGGGTCGAGTTATCAGTAGGCGCTTCCCCAGCGTTGCCTTTACGATCCCGAGGGTGAGGTCGCGTCGATGTCGCGTCTCCGTGGGGCGATTCTTGTGTGCATCCTAGGACATCGTCGATTAGGTATGGCTAGCCCCAGCTAACATGACATCACAGAACTCGCCCCAACATCAAGCCGTCATTAACTTATCAGATATCGCAAATATCGAGCGGACAGATCTCAAGCCGTACTGTCTACTCCTGGAAACGAAGGACAAGCGGATGTATTTCTCCCTGAAGAACGACGAGGAATTGTATGGTTGGCAAGACGATATTTACTCCCGAAGTCCACTCATGGGTGTGAGCAATCCCACCAACTTTGTACACAAAGTCCACGTCGGATTCGATCCCGTGTCAGGAGCATTTACTGTGCGTATTCTAAATGTGTGGCGCTTACTGATTCTAACTACACTGCGTTGACCATGTAGGGCTTACCCGAGGCGTGGAGCAAGCTACTCACAAAGTCGGCCATCACACGAGAAGACTATGCGAAGGACCCGCAGGCCGTGCTGGATGTGCTCGAGTTCTACACCGACCACAAAAAGCGCGAGATGGAGGAGTTGGGCGGGTTTGCATCCCCTCGGGGAGCGTCCTCTGGCAGCTCGACGCTCTCGCCATACGACACCGGCAGCACGCCGCGCTACGGTGGGACCGGCCTCGGCGGCGCGCCCATGAAGATGCAGGACTCCCGCCCACAGATGAAGCGGCAAGAGTCCGCACCCTCTGCTCTGAATGATGCAGAGACCGGTGCGCCACTATCGTCCAGCGCAGCGCTCGCGCGTGCAGCTGAGCTTGTGAACGGCTCGCACGCCCAGCACGCCAGCACGATCTCCGCCGCCCAGTCGAGCTCCACGATGCGCCCTCCGATCCCGAATATGACCCCGCCCGCGTTAACGCCCACCCGCGCTGCTCCCCAACGCCCCCTCCTTGCGAACCGACCCGCCCCGCCCGCACCACACGGCGCCGCGAAGCCGCCCTTGCCCGACCACACTCCGACCTCCGCTGACCTCCGCGCCCGCGCGAAGGCGCAGGGTCCGCCGACGGAGACGCAGACGTCGAAGCCGGGCGCGGATGGACAGAGGCGCGACAACTCGCTCGACAAGCCGTCAACGAGCCCCGGGCGCCCGGGTATCCCCCCCGCAAAGTCCTCGCCCGCGACGTCCCTACCGATCTCGCAGCCCGCGTCCGGCACGGCGGGCTCGCTCGTCGGGCCTGCGCCTGTTAAGCCGCTGCAGCCGAAGAAGCCCTCGCCCGCGAAGGAGGCGCTCGAGGTGAAGGTGACCGCGCCGGAAGATAAGGACGAGGGCGTGGCGGCGGCGGCGGCGGCACTGGAGAAGCCGAAGGAGAAGGAGAAACGGATCAGCACGATGAACGAGGCGCAGATCATGGAGAAACTTCGCAGCGTGGTGAGCCAGGATGACCCGAAGACGTTGTATAGCAAGATCCGCAAGGTCGGCCAGGGGTAGGTGTGCATTGCGAGTGGCCTGGTAGCGTGCTTACGAGTCGGTGTGACAGTGCGTCCGGGCATGTGTATGTGGCGAAAACGCTAGCGACGGGCAAGAAGATCGCGATCAAGGAAATGGACCTGTCGAATCAGCCGAGGAAGGAGCTTATCGTGAACGAGATTCTGGTCATGAAGGAGTCGCAGCACCCGAACATCGTGAACTTCCTCGAATCGTACCTTGTCAAGAGCAACGAGCTCTGGGTGGTTATGGAATATATGGAAGGCGGTGCGTTGACAGACGTCATCGAGAACAACACATTGGAGGAGGATCAGATATCCAGCATCTGTCTTGAGGTGAGTTCTTATACTTACGTTCATGTGAGCGCCGCTGATACTTGATGACATCGCATAGACTTGCAAGGGCCTCGGGCATCTTCACAGTCAATCTATCATTCATCGTGATATCAAGTCCGACAATGTCCTTCTCGACGCACAAGGCCATGTCAAGATCAGTACGTCCATGCCATCTCGCTGATCCCGTCGTCTCAGCATGTTGATATCATGAACAGCCGATTTCGGGTTCTGCGCCAAGTTGACAGACCAGAAGTCGAAGCGGGCGACCATGGTGGGTACACCTTACTGGATGGCCCCCGAGGTCGTCAAGCAGAAGGAGTACGGCGCGAAGGTCGACATCTGGTCGCTGGGGATCATGGCGATCGAGATGATCGAGAATGAGCCGCCGTACCTGGACGAGGAGCCGCTGAAGGCACTGTACCTGATCGCGACGAACGGCACTCCGACGCTCAAGAAGCCGGAAACGCTGAGCCGGGAACTCAAGAGCTTCCTAAGCGTGTGCTTGTGCGTGGACGTCAAGAGCAGAGCAACTGCGGACGAGCTGCTTGAGGTACGCACCGCTTATTGTCATGGAGCGTCCGCGGTTTTTGATGGATACCCAATCCAGCACGAGTTCTTGAAGAAGGCGTGTGCTCTCTCGGGTCTCGCGCCCCTTCTGCGGTTCAGGAATAAGAATGCATCGTGATGTTATATACCACTTTCTGCCATCTGGACCATTGGCGTATTTCCTTTCCCATCCTCTCTTCGATTACCTTGTGCGGTCGTTACTTGGAGGTCTTCCAGATTCCCTAGTGTATTTTTCCGCCGTGCCTCGACCTGTGTTCTTCTGCTATCTATTCTGCCATCGATGCCATTCTCGCTTGTCCCGTTCATCCGTTGCGCCGTTGGAAACCCCCTACTGTACTCATTACGAACTGCTAGATGCATATTAAGAGGCCGTCGATCCGAGTGTACGAGGCAGCAGCATAATCAGACATTTTCACAGACGCGCGAGGTTGTTACAGATATAGGAGCGAGAACTAGTGAGACTCCATCTTGCTTTCCAGCTCCTCAAGTGGTCTGTCATGGTCGCATGAGAACATAGACGTCTGACTTCTGAGGAGCATCAACGTTGTGGTACCATTCGTATGGCAACAGCACAGACATGGGGGAGAGTTGGACTGGCGCACTGTTTTCGTAACCACGAGCAAGCACCGAGAGATCTTGGGACACAAGCTGGGTTCGCGAAACCACCCGGTAGGGCCATAAGTTGCATAAGGGTTCCTATGTATATATACGCGTCAAGGTGACATAGAACAAGACATGGCATGCACGGCGCGGCATACAGGACATAGCGAGGCGAGTGACATGAGCGGATGGGTGTTGTACAAGAACCTTGGCACTATCAGCTACAAATTAAATACAGTCCGGAGCGATACCGTCTAGAGTCAGAATTTGCCCATAGCCAGAACACGATACAATGCATTCGCTTCCTCGAAGCGAGAGTTAAGGAGGGTAAAGTGTGCCATTTCGGCGGAGTCAGCGTCAGATGCGGGGTCCACGATCGAGAGTTTGATGAGTGAGTTGTAGAAACGACAGAGCTGCTCGCGCAGGAGGTCAGCGATAAGCGCAGGATTGTCATATGTGTTGCGGCGACATACGTTCTGGACACCCTGCGCGAAGCGGTCATCGCTGATGACACCCTCGCGCTCCTCCTCCTCAGCCTTTTCCAGCCAACGGATGCTCTCATGCACGAACCAGCCAAGTATCTCCATCCGAACGAGGTCGGCGACGGTCGTGCGTCCGCCTGTCGTCACATCAGTCAAGGTAGTGGGGTCACGGAGGAGGCGTCCGAGGACATCGAACGACGGGAGCGTTGGCGGCAAGCGCTTGAGGACCTCAAGGTACGGCACAGGACCCTGGCCACCAGACCATGCAGATTGCGTCAGGAGAGCGACCAGAAGAGGGTGGGCGAGCGTTGGATTGTTTGCAATCAAAGAGGGCAGGTCGACGGAGGTTATTATCGGGGGAGACGTGAGTCGAGGGACCATAGGAATCAGGACCTATCAGGAGGACCTATCAGGTCACTAATCTCCGAAATATGGGGCAACACGCTTACACGTTGCTCTGAGAGAGTGAGGACGCGATGACGTGCAGCAAGCAGTAATGTCATTGCCTCGGAGAGCTTCTCTGTCTCTTGATCGAGCTCGGTGGTCTCCGTCTCCTCCAGCACTGTCTTCACAGGTTCAGCTACAACAGTGATATCTGCACTAGATTCATCAATCCTAGTCATGTCCGTGTCATTAGTATCATTAGAGTCGCCATCTCCGAACCTGCCGGAATGGTGAAGTCATGGACAGTGGGATGAATACAGGTGTACGCACGGGTCAAATTTTGTGAGCCGTTCGGACGCAGGCACCTCTTCCTCCAAGGCCAAATAAGCTGCTCTCAGTTTGGGTGGAAGCGGGGAGCGAGCCAGAGTACTCGGTGAGAAAGGACCGATCTGGATTAATGAAATTGATATTCGACTAGATATCAAGAGTCCGTGGGCGCAATAGACGTACATCGTTGCCATCACCCTTCAAAATCTTCCACAAGACCCAGACCAGCTGCTCATTCTCACTGACTCCACCACTGTTCGCGACATTTGTGGCGAGATTGCGCTCCTTGACGAACGTCGCGTACAGGACAGATTTGAAAGGGTTGATCGCTATCGGGTGCGGTGCATAGAGCGAATACAGCAGATACGAGACCAAAATCCGTTGCGCGATCTATCAGAACGCGATGGTCCAGATCTGTCAGCATCATAGCTGATCTCAGTCACGGAACCAACACTGACTTCGACTTGAGTCTCCAGCAGAGGCATCAGCACATCCAGGGCATATTGGAACCGCGAAGTCGGCTGCACGAGCTGGGTGAACGCCTGTGCCGCCGTCGAACACGGTAGGGAATAAGCCCTGGAGAGCAGGTGCCTGACCGAGGCCCGGACGGGATCTGCGGGCGGTTGCTTCGTGGCCAGCGGGGGCGCGAAGAAAGTGGCTGTCTGCATCGCTGTGACTAGGCCGTCGCGATCGTGCACATCGGGGTGTCTGTACCAGGTTGTGAGCTAGGAGGGAATGTATGTGGTTGTCGTCGTCGTCGATGTCGAGGACGGAGGACACGGCCGTCGACCCAGTCGCTGTTCGCTTTCAGCCACCGTCTCCTGTTTGGCCTCTATTTGGACTCATTTTGGAGCCGTCGACGGCTTTCGTCCTCCGTTCATCTGTCCCCGCGACGGACACAGTACTTGTATCTTTCTTGAATGCATTCGAAGAGATGAAAGTTGGAAAAAAGCGATTAACCTCGTGTGACGATGACCATCTCAGTTAAATGCAGGACTTGATTCAGCCACTAGTCGTCGTCATCATGTCAGTCTTCAAGTTACCTTTGGCTGACCGGGCTGCAGTCAAGATGTCGTCAGCGATCTTTCCACAATTCGTACGTCGTCATTTCGCATTCCTTTACCCATCTGACTTGCGACCCTGCAGATTACGTCCCGAATTTCGAGCATCGACGCACGCCTGAGATCCCTCCGTCACGTGCATGTGGCCACACAATAAGACGTTTCGGATCGAGGGAGAGCGTTCCGCATCCCATCCACGGACTTTGTCGACATCCTCCTGTGTCAAAGTGTTCGCATGCTGACACGATCTGAGACATTCTTGTACCTTAGTGGCGCCCCGGATCTTCCTAGCCTTTTGTGTTCGGGGGGCCGACCGCAGGCGCACGAGAATCATGCGTCCTTCGACCCGTATTTGTGGGGGGTTATTCCGCTGCTCTGATTGCTCCCCGTAGGTCTCCGGGTCCAGTGCGGCATCGCATATTCCAGACTTGCCGGAGCTGAAGCCCGGCGTCCCACCCAACAATAAGCAGGCCTGAGGATTTGACAAGTTTCACCGAGATCCTTTGGTGCGTGTACTCAGCACCGATACACGACGGCCCTCGCGTGTGTGGCTTATTGTCTTGCGCTCGCCGCCGGTGTCCGTTAATGTACATAAAGCATGGACATTGCATCGTCGAACGACAGCGACACGTCCACCAGTTCGCCCAAGCCTCCAGAGCTCACTCATCCTTCGAGTCATTCTCTACCACCAACAGCAATGGACGCCTTCTTCACCCTCGCTGCCCCCGTCCCATCCGTAGATGAGACTGAGACTCAGGTCCTCGTCGACGAAGAGCAGTTCGGTTCGACCTCTTCATCCCAACACTGCATAATCGCCTGAGCGTGTAGAAGTGTCTGGTGAGTGCCAACGAGTCCATTCGCCGATTGCATTGGGTTACTGATTGCGAGCGTTGTTTGCAGAGCCAGATCCACATCACGTGTCATACACAGCTCGTCTTTCGGTTGCACGGTCTTTGGCCACCATATTCGTGCTCATTCGCCAACCATTTTTCTTTGCTCGTCCGAGCATATATAAATTATCATTTCGTCTTCTGATGGATCAGGGAGGCGGCCAGTCAGAGAGGCCGGTCGTGAAGAGTCGTAGTGGGCTTGTATCAGGGCGAGGGGAGATCGGGAGCAGGATTGGGAAGCTTCTCTTTGGATGTATTCATACTGATAGCGCAACCTGCTAACTGCTTCATTGTGCATCCCTTTGCATGTCTGCGTCAACGCACATGAGGCGCCCACGAAGCGCAGATCTCGGTTTCCTGCATTATTATCTCCATTTCACGTTTCACCGACACTGACAAGCTTGAGAACTGGAACTCGAACAATTGTCTAAGAGATTCTCGAGCATCATGGTCGGTCTGTCAAGAAACAATTGGACTACAGCGGCACGCGCTCAGATGTGAACCGAGATACAGTCATTTGCTGTCTATTTTGGCCGTGACACCTCCTGCGAACGGTTCCAGTTAATTGAAGAGGAGGATAAAAGCGACGTGAAAGTGCAAATAGCTTCCTTAGCACAGCGCAGATTCTGCCCCACAGAGAGCAATTGGCAGAAATTCAGCGGCTTGGGGAATGCAGCACTCAACCGATGCAACATATTGGGAGTACGGCAGTACGACCAGAATTCCACCGCTGGTGTAAACGTATGAGAAAGGTAAATGACCAGCTACACGTCATCAGCATAGTTCGCCACTGTGACACTCCCTGCAAGTTCTTCATTGCCCCGCTGGATGAACCCCAGCTCGATGTCAGCGTCATCCTTCGCGGGAATTATGTCTCTGTTATCATTGTTCTGGCTCAGCCATTCCAATTCGGCATCTTCTGCGTCGGAGTCATGAATGAGATCTGCGCCGATATTTGCCACGAAGGTCGCGAATTGCATTTCAGATTGGGACGTGATGCTCTTACTGTATCTCGAGCATATGACTGACCGGCGCCCGAAATAATCTGAGTCGTCCAACGATTCGTGCGCGGCTCCACGCAAGTTGAGCAGGAAATGCGAGAGGATGACGGCAGATAATCTGCGGATATCTTAGTGGAGAAATAGGGAGGACTGTTCACATACGGGTTCCGAAAGTACATTGCTGCGACAACAGCATCCTGATAGTCGTTAGTGAGAGTATGCAATCAATAGGGCCGGCTAAGCTAACCTTAGCGAAGATGCCGGCGAGCTGGAGAACATTCAAAGACATCAGAACTCTTATTATTGTTGAAACTTGATCAGCGATGGGCTCCGATATCGCGCCCTGCTTACTCACAGAAAATATATCCCACCTAATCACATTTTAGTGAACATTGTTGACGAGAGCTAAAGATGCCTACCGTCTCTAACAAGCATGGTGGCGAGCGGGGTCTTGATGCCGTTGTGCGCGGCATTCTTCCTCGTATCAAGAGTATTTGACCAAATAATGAGCAGGACAATGAAGTCGAAAGCTATCACACTGAATCGTGTGGCAATCGTCACTACAGCTAAAGTCAGTGCTATATCGGCCGGTCCGAGATAGTGATGCATACGGCTGCCAAAATTTAGATCAGCTCGCTAACATTCGGGGCAGTACGATGCGGACACACTCTATCATCATGTACTCAGCTAGATAGGTTGTTGTGAAACATGCGATTCTGATAGCCGGAGTGGCTGAATCTGATATTTGCTTCCAGCTAGATATAAAAAGGGTATACTGTCCGTAGCTCAGTTCACTATGGTGACTAGTCATGCGAGACACGTCTTCAAGACGTACAAAGCTCATCCCAGCAGGTAGAAAGCTCAATGCACCGACGAGGAATGTTAGGCGTCGATTGCCCCGGCTCACTGCAAAAATACGAAGCGCCGAGAGCACTGCAAGACTTCAGAGCTCCGCTATCCCCGAAGTAGTCGGATCTCACCTGCCCAGACAACGAACTCCAATGCTACGCATATCTGATACAACCCGTTCAAAACATCACAACTGCATCAAGAGGTGGCTGGCTAAGACGTCTCCTCGTGAGAAAGCGATGGAGAACAAACCTCTTTCCAGCCGGAATCAGCTGGAACTACTAGCCAGAGGTCCGACAAGGACGACTCACTTTACTCAAGTCAAAGCAAGAAAGCATCATGAAGTATACAACTGCGTAGAGTGTGTTCGCCCATCGGTTGACATGGAAGAGAAGTATAACGCTGTTGAATTCGCGGCCCCAGATGAGCTTCATTTCTTGAGGAAGCGTACATAGATGGTCGTAGAGGGTAACAGCTAGGAGATGGTCGTGAAATAAGGTGTGAAGGACGGAGAATCAAGCATACTGCATGCAGACACCGTGCAGCACTCTGCAATCCAGCTGCAGCAGAAATCAGGATGTTTGCTATATAGTAAAGTATCAGCATATTACTCACTTGGCACGTTCAAATGCAAAGGGGTCCGTAAAGATATCAGGAACGAAAAAGGACATGTCCAAGGGTGGTCAGCTTGCGAGCAGCAGATAGCCCAGTAAGAATAGAAAGCAGAAAGAACCAGCTTTCTGAAGGGGATAGGGAAGATTGTGTCTTGCGATCTAAATACAGCTGTAACCCAGTGGGACACCGCTCGCTCGTCTTAAAGCAGTTACGGAGTGGGGGGCAAAAGAGCCCGAAGGAACGACGTCAAATTTCTCGTTCCGAGGTAAAGATAGGGACTTCACACGAACAACAGCCTGAAATGTTCCCTTCCATCCCCAATGAGGTCTTCAGAATCCACAATGGAAGATACCTGCCAAAAGAAGCTCTTAAAACTGAAATTGAAGCTTTGAGCACGATAGATCATCAAGATGTCTAGATGGAAGGTTTGTGAGATAGCTGTGCGTGCTTCGCTCGTGAGAAATGTCGACGGAATGCGGAAGATTTTATTGAGGCACACCTATGATCTATCACTGTTGCACAAATGTACTTGATAATCAGAGAGTACTTCATCGACTTGACAGTAAGCGTGTAGAGACCAACTTCGAGGAAAGATGCGCTATGCATTCAGTGTTCTAGCAACTGTCGACGTCAACCTAGGACGGGCACTTCGTCAGTCGCTCATTTTGGAGAATACTACGATGCATTGACGCACGGGAGGGTCTGTCCGTAATAGAGGACCCCCGTTTACATAAACCTGTCTCCGATAAATAACCGTTGTTCTCCTCTTCCTCCTCGGTGTGTGGAAGCGCCCATCGCAGACACCGCAGCTTCGGTTGATCCAATCACCGAGAATTGGTCGAGAGTAGAGTCATGGACGGGTCTATCTTTATCAAGGCCAGAGGAGATCTCCCGAACGACGTTCGAGCGAGTGAAAGCCGTGCCGGGGTCTGGTCTACGCAGCTTTGGCCATCTCTTGCGCAGCCCGCCCGCGGTCTCATCGGGCAGACAAAAGAAGAGCATTCCTCATACTTGTCGTTGCCGAACGTAACCATAAATGGTAGGGGACAGCTAACTCAGTTGGAACCCATTCCCCGCATGTTCACTCACAAAGCAGCAACTCGCCCATACCGGATTCCTGTTCCACCGTAGTGCCCAGTATGTTTCACCACACTAGTCTAGAGCTTTGGAGATCGCCCGAGGAGATGCTCGTAAGCCGCAGTCGCATGCTATGCCGATCCTTTGTCAGTCACAAAAGATACGCCATGTCTCACTTTTATACGGCCTAAGCTCTTCTAACTGTCTCCGCATTTCGGGCCCCGTCCTTCTGCCAAAGCTCCTGCGGGAACACATAAATAGGACAGCTCTTCTTTCGAGCACCCCGCGACGTAGTCAGACCGTGACGCACCGCAACAACTGTTCTTCGTTCTTCGCACGCCCTCACATCTCCATCCACCATGGACATGTTCACCCTTGTGTCTCCCGTCCCCGCTGAGGAGACACCCACCATCCAAGTCCCTGCCGACTTTGAGCAAACCGGAGGAGGAGGCACCTTGCAGCACTGCATCATTGCGTGAGCTTTGCACGAATGGTACGTTACCTGCGCCGTCCTATCTGCCACTGACCGTGACGCTGACTTCGTGGCATCTGAGATAGATTGCATTTCGTCATTATTTGTTCTTGAGCGGCCTCTGATTGCGCTGAGACCATACTTCGTTCGTGATTGTTGTATAAATAGCTCACTGTAAGAGAACTTGAGTTGTAACGACTCATAGGGACTTCGTGATGGGCGTATAACTGAGATTTGTTCCGATGACAGTGCGAGTGATATTGCTGAGATGCTGCATAGAAGCACATTGGTCTTGTTCGTTGAGACGTTCCGAGAGCTGTGCAAAGTGGGCTATCAATTGCGCCAAACAGATACAGGGGATGTTACAATATGACTGTAGATAATGAACTGAGACGGCCAGACTCCAGGGTCTACTTGTTCTTCGTTGCCCTGCACAGCATTAGCAGAATTCGCGGAAAATTGGAGCTTATAACTTACTTATAACTGAACCTCTTCCTCGTCATCGCAAACTCCCCCAGCTTGTGGCCAACCATGTCCTGAGTGACAGCAACGGGGATGTATTCCTTGCCGTTATGAACCATGAATTTGAGCCTGTTTCCAGCAGAACATGAGAACATAAGTGCTCGAAGTACATTCATGTGCGGTACATGTGCATACCCAACGAAATTCGGCAGGATGGTGCATGAGCGCGCCTGCGTTTTGATGGGAATGTTATTTTCTAGTGCCTGACGCAGGTTGGGGAAGGCGACGAAAAATGGACCTGTATAAAGATACTGTTCAGCAGCCATGGCTTGAACGCAAAATTACACTCGCCCTTCCATGCCGATCTTCCGGACTGCACGACCAACGTCGGCAGCATCGTCAACGACTGGAAACGAAGTCTCTGCCACCGGGCCCGAACGCTCAGCGCTCAGCACGTGCCACCGGGCGCGTAAGTACGCGTCTCACGGTCCCGGCGTACGATACTTGAAGCACTCATTAATGGGAGAAAAATTCTGCACTCGTCACTCCGGTTAATATTAGCTGTCAATGGACTTGCATAGGGGTTTCTTGCTCGACGCTGACAGGTTGCGGCTCAAACGGCTCAATTGAGCCTGAAGTTCTGACAGAGGTCACTCGCAAGCGACGGACGCTCGCTGGCGTGGTTTGGGCACTAGCATTGCTTCTCGGCAGTTCTGTGACCACCGCACAGGGATGTCTCGTAGGCCCTGATAACTGCGCTCCTGAGACGAGCCACGATATAGATGCACATATCAAGAAATATTCCAACGGTCGGGCGCAGAAGGTAGAGATATCGCGGTCGATCGTGTTTGAGTTACGCCGGAAAATCTCACACATGCAATATGAAAGCACGTCTGCACCGCGCAACACTATCTGCGTGGCTATTTCTTCTTCTTCTCCGCTGTCAAATCCGCACTCTCGATCCACTTCTTCGGCACGCCTTTCGAGACCAGTAGATCCGTCACGGCACCAATCTGCTTTCCTTGCACCATAACCTCCATGTCAGAGGCCTTACCGTGGACGGGCGACACTAGGGCACGTGAAACACTCAGCATAATCCAGATCGGAGAGTAAAAATAAGAACAACCTGATGTCGAACTCGCACAGAGCTTTCGGAGCTCCTCCGCCAGGTCTTGTGCATCGAGCTTGAACAGCTCGAAGCCCGTGACGAGCGTACACGCCTTACGCCCCTGTCGGATCTTCATGACGACCGAGACCGGCTTCGGTTGTCCCTTCCTGAAAGGCGACATCAGTCACAAATCGGATATAGGGAAGCTGGCACCCACTTGCGTACTACGTCCTGCCCCCCTGACTTGATCTCATACCAACTCTGCATATGGCTCTTCAGCCGAGAGAGCACATCTTCCCGCTTCAGGAATTCTGGTGGCTCCTCGCTCTTGCCCGTTACTGCTGAGCGGAGCGCAGGATCTTCGCCTACGTTGATGTACTGCTGCTCCCGAGGGTTCACCAACTGCTTTGTTGATACGTAGGCGTTGAATGCCGTCTTTATGTCGGATAAAGTGTACAGCTCTGACGTGCTGAAATAAACTCAGTGTTTGCGTCGCACGAAGAGAACAGATGAGAGGACGTACTCTTTCTCCGCAGCGACAAACCACGGGACAGTGTTCCCAAAAGGTTTATACAGCTCTGTGACCTGGATCTCGCCCTTCCGCCTCTCCTCCGCCTCACGCTCCTTCCGCTCCCTATCTCCCGCCTTCTCGCGCTTCGACTCGATGTCCTTGACAGTGAGGTGTGGCCTGTGGCCTGCAACTGCTGGATGCTGCACATTCACGCCTTTTGATTGTGAGCCCACACCCTCAGTCCCAAGCAGACTCGCATGTACCTGTCACCATCACATCTCCACCCTTGGCATCCTTGAGCTTGATCAAGCCCTCTTTAGCGCTTGCCTTTAGAAACATCTTCACGGACTTGTACGTCGAGTGCTTGACATCGACCGCACTCGCATCTGACGGCAACGTCCTCAGTCTTCCGTCTCCTATGAAGGGTTAAAACGCACCCGCGCTGGCGCCGTCTGCGAGTGGTATGTATACAGGTCGCGCCGGGAGCACATACGAGCTCCAGAATGTGGAGGCGGATATAGGGAAGGTGGGCGGAGGGAGGAACGCGAGGGTACTAGAGATAGCTTGCAGAAGAGCTAAGCGCAGAGCATTCGATACATCTGCAAACGACGGTCAGTGTCGGTTGAGGGACAGCGCCAATACGAGCAAATGATCAACGTCAGGACGAAACCAGGCACGTACCTTCCGCCGTCAGGGTCCGGTCCTCCGGCCCTGGTGGTGAGCTCGGTGCGGTTGCCGTAGCCTCCATCTCCGGTACCGTGGACTCCTGCTTCTCCGCCCCGGGTGTGCCTTCATTTGCAGCTGCCTCCGCATTCTCGCTGTTCTCATCTTCATCCTCCATAGCGTCCTCCTGCCCATTCGTTTCGGCTGTGACCTCGAAGGTCCGCGGCTCGGGCACATCCGCCTTCTTACTCGGGCCCATCTCCCACAGTGAGTCGCGCCATGTATGCAGCACATAAACAGCCTTCCCCTTCACGTCGACGTCTGCTGCACGGCGCAAAGTCCCCTCCGGAACCGCCATGCGGCCAACGGCGAGGGGCGGCCCAATTGCACCGCGGTGGTACTGGGTGATTGACACGAGCTGGCCTTCAGACAACCCGGGGGAGTGCTGGACGACTTCCTTGGGACGAGAATATCAGTGTCAGTCCCTTGACAAGGATATTTGGGAAGAGGACAGACCACCAGGAATCATCAAGTCGGCGCCGCCGATGAGCTTGGGTACGACTGCGGAGGGTGTGGAGAGGAAGGGAAGGAGATCGGGTCGTTTCCATAGCGTGTACACTTCAGAGACGGGATTGTAAATATCTTTGGAGAAGGACTACGGACTACTCACCTGTCGGGATCAAGTCGTCCGAACCCTTGCCCACTGAGAACCATACCGGGTCGCCCTCGGGCGATATGTATACTACCTGAGATCAGAGATATTTGGTCATTAAAGTAACAGATAAATAGCTAGGTATCACTTACGCCAGGCTCATCTAGATGCGTACTGAACTTCTGCGAGAGTAGTCCATCAGGCACGAGCAGATCGCCGTCCTCCGGCTGTAGCACCGGAAACGCTTGCAGGACACGCTGTTTCAGCTTGCGCCGATCCGAGCTGCGGAGAGGTGCTTTACGACGTCAGATCCGGACAGAAAGTTATTCTATGATGAATTCTACCTGAGGTCTTGAGTTCTGCGAGTGGTTTCTTGAACATGGTACAAATGAAGAGAGACGACCGCGAGCGCTTGCTCGTCTGCCACCTGCTTCCATGACATCCCTCTTACAGCACCTCAATCTTTCCATCCCCATGTCCGCAATTTCTCAGCTGGTACGGCCACACTGCAAGAGTACCAATATATAAGACACGGGATCCCAGAAACTTAGCCGGAAGTCAATATTCAGTCGTGTGGTCTATGCACTTCCGATGCGCTGCAAGAATGCTGCTAAACATGCTTTCTGCTATTATATTTCCTCGCCATTTGACTAATATTGAGCCGAACGCCATCTTCTGATACCTACATACCGAAGCAACAGAAGAACTTGGACTCGTTGGGTTCTGTTGAGGCCATTATAACACTTGTCAGGGATGCATCGTGATGGCACTCAAGAGCGTGTCATCCCCAACCGTACTCGCTGCTATGGATGACTGCATCGTTTGCAACTACTCCCAACGAAGATCGCTCTCTTCTCGAAAGATGAGCTCGCCGACTTACATGAATGCGACGACTATGCTCATTGGAACCGGCTGACGGCTATGGCGTGCACATCGTGCCCCCCGTACGCGCTCTCTCCATCTGACACTGATTTTTCCAATGGAGGTGGACGGGAGCCTTTCTGTCGGTCTTGCAGACTCCAGAGTTGTGGCTCAGGTCAAATCTCCTCGCGGAGATTCACCTTCCCTCGTTGTGGTTTGAGCTCTGCAACGGACACCTGGCAGCATGTAGCTATCTCTTATCGTTTTGCAGGGAAATTTCCTGTCTGTTCAACTCGTGACTTATGTCATGGTTCGGGTGTAGAAAGCCCTGATATTGCAGTTGTTCGCGGTTTAGGAGAGCAGAGGCGTTTATACGACCCTAACCTTAGGCTATGGTGGATACTCTACTCCAAAACCCCAGTTCTGTCTATTGCCGGTCACCAACATCTGTTGCGACTTCGCCACTCCTTCTGACAGCGTGTATCCTTCTGCAGCTTCTATATAAACCACTAAATTAGGTGAGTTCCGCCCAAATGCATGTTCATGATGCTGCTGAACTTCCTTTCACAGATACATATGGCCCGTTCCTAGCCATCTTGCATGCGTTCTCCAAAAGCACTCCTGGAGCGATAAGAGACACAAGCTGCTGCGGCCAGCAACGAGCGGATCTGTCATGACGTCAAGGTACATTACACTGCTTCTTACAGCATGACTAGTTATATAAACCTCTTTGCTTCATTCGCCTCTCATGCATACCAACCACACCCACCGTGGCTTCCTCCATTAGACTTAGACACATCTTCACGCGAACCATGGCTTCCAACTTGGGATCCATCATGGCCGCCGCCCCCCACGGTGCCACCCGTTTTGGTGTCGGGCACATCGACATGAAGAATATTGGAGAAGGTATGCTATCCATTATCGTTCATCCTAAGCATGTTTTACTAACTGCCTGTACAGCAGAGGCACGCAAGCTCATATCCGCCGAGCACAAAGCCCTTGGCTTCCGCCCGCCTCCAGGCTCGCTCGCCGCCGAGGCTCAGTCTGCCGCGGCAAAACACCCTGAAGCCAGGGCGGGCGTGCCTGAGCAGATGTTGAGGCAAGCTGCACTTGAGGATGCAGCTCGTACCCGTAATGAGCGCGGAAATACAAATGTTAACCCGAATGCTCTCGGAGAAGGTATATCAGTTTCTGGCGGGCTCCCAGCTGGGGGAGTACTGATGCAATAATGTAGCCGAAGCGCGAAAGTTAATGTCCGAAGAGCACAAGGCCCTCGGCTATCGCCCTCCGCCTGGTTCGCTCGCCGCTGAAGCACAAGATGCTGCGTCAAAGCGTCCTCAGGGTGCAGCATACCTCGCCGCACATGATTTGCAGAGGACCGACTTGGAAGATGCAGCCAAGACTACAGAGGGCGCGAATGCTCAAGCCAACATCGATCTGGACAAGGTTGGCAAAGGTCAGTCCACGCTCCACTCGTTGCAACGCAGTTCGTAGATGCAATACATCCGTAGCTGAGGCACGCAAAAACATGTCCGAAGAACACAAGGCGCTGGGCTATCGCCCGCCGCGGCGCTCGCTCGCTTCGGATGCACAGGCCGCTGCCGCAAAGCACCCTGATGCCAGCGTCGGCGCCGGCACTGCCGTGCTATCGAAGGCTGCGCTCGAGGACGCGAAGAAAATTGAGTGAGTTTACGATCTCATCTACCTGTACGATGGCATCTGACGCCTCGCGATAGATCTCAGCGGAATGCGCCATCACAGACGGACGCGCCGGACGTGGACCTGACTACGATCAGCGCGCCGGAGCCACGCGCCCTTCAGTCGGAGGAGCAGAAGACGCTTGGGTACCGCCCGCCGTCCCACTCGATCGCTGCCCAGACCCAGAGCGTCGTCGACAATCGTGCTAACGAAACTGTGAGTCGCTGTTTGTCTTCTCGAGTTGGATACATCGATTGATCACAACATATATCTAGGTCTCGAAGGATCTCACGGCGACGATTCAGTCATAAGAGCACAAGGCGCTTGGCCACTTCCCGGAGAGTGGCACTATCGTGGCGAGTGCAGAAAGTCTTGCGGACAAGAAGCACAACGACGGCAGCGACAGGAAGTTGGGCAACGTCGGTCTGAATTTGAAAACCGCGAATAATCAACGGGGGTTTCTTCGGCAGAAGTTTTGATTTGATTTGTACTACTGTTCCCGCAGTGGCAACTGAAGGCATCAATATCATATGTACCGTCCCGGACTGTTGTCACCCAATGATTGTCATCTTCAGCACGCGCTGCGATGTGCGAATAATAACTTCACGATGAAAGCACGGGGTGAAAACAAGGCGGGTATGGGCAGCACTTCCGAGCGCGGCAAGCTTACGCTTCCCGCTTCGAGCTTTATGTCGCGGCCGAACATAAAATGTGTCCGTCCGACGTTCTTCACTCCCATCGTTCCCCTCCTCGTTCTCAACGATTTCCTCGACATCTAGACATCAGCTCAGAATAGGCATCGGATTTGCCCATTGACGCTTGGTCATGCCTTCCCTGTCAGGTCAATCACATTCACAGCGTCTCGCCATGACCCTCACCGTATCCTCCGTACCTCCTGCTCACGCTGGCCATGCCTCTAGACCTGAAAGACCGCGCCTCCAAGGCTAAGGACTTCACCTCCTCCAAGCTCTCCAACACCCGCGACCGCTACTCCAGCCAATCGAGCAAGAACATCAACTGGAACGCGACCATCAAGCCACCACCGCCCCCGCCGAGTAAGCCGCCCGCCCTCCAAGCCCACCTGCCTCCGCCGTCGCGCACGCATAACAGGAATGACAGTCATGACACGAACGGAGAGGCTGTCGAGAGGCAGCCCCTGAGGTCGCCGATTGCACCTAAGCCTGTCGCGGCGACGCCGGCGAGTGCTAACGCGTGGAGGCCACCGCCTCCTCCCGCCCGCCCGTCGCATGGGCGGAATGACAGCAGGGCAAGCTTGGTTCAAGGGAGTGCGTCTCCGTCGCCACCGCTGAGGCCATCTGTGACCTCTGGAGCGACACCGCCACCTCTAGTACGCAAGGACACTCGCCCAGATAGCGTATCTCCGGCTCCGCCCGCGCCGTATCGTGCAACATCCGCACAGGTCACCTCAAATAGACATAGCGGCCTGTCAGTGGGAGCCAGAGATAGGATTGATTGGGCTAACTTGTCCTCAGAGGACAAGAACGTGTTCTTCAGCTGGCTGGACGAGTTCTTTGGACGGTACTTCGGCAGGCCTGTTGGACCTCCAGCAGATGCAAAGGAGAAGGCTGTGGATGCTAGCCCGACGGCACCTGCATCTACTCCCAGGCCGACAGTAGCGGTAGTGCAAGGTCCCGTGAGTGCTGAGGATCGTCTAATCTCAGCTCACGAATCCTTACACGATTATTCACAAAGCCTGCAATACCCACGTGGTCAAGACCACCAGTGCCGTCACCCGGGCAGTCATCATATCAGAACGGTATGTTCTCTGTCACAGTGGCAGGTTACCGCAGAGGCTGACCTCGCTCAGATGTACCCCTCACTTCCTACCCTCCCGCGACTGAGCATGGCTCCGCCGCAGCCGACCTCGCGCACTACTTCACCCCCTCCGTACACTGGGACTCCCCCTGGTACACATCGTCCAATCCGATGCCAGCTCCGATCGCCGGTAGTTCGCAGATCGCCTTCACCGCCTCGTGGCAGATGCACGGCGGGACGAAGACGCTGTACGCCGGCGTGCTCTTCTCGGACCTTAGCATGTGCTGGTTCTCCGTCCAGTTCCCATCTTCCCCCACAGACCCGAACGACCTCGCCCGAATCAAGCGCAGCGCACAATTCCTCCCGCGCCCAGGCCCGCTCGACGTGGACACACTGGTGGCGGCGCACGAGACGTACGGCGAAGCGGTCGCGGCGAGCGCGGAGGAGTTCGTGCGCACGCGCACGGTCTGCGACCGCGGCGAGTGCTGGGACCTCGCGAGCTTCGCGCTGCGGCAATTCGAGCAGTGGCCGCAGATCCCCAGGCCCGTGCCCAGCATCTCGCGCACGCATGGTCACCTGATCTTCGAGGGCCGTGCGACGGGGCGCGGCCAAAGCGGCCGCTGGCGCGGGGGAGACAACATGGTCCGCCGCGGGGACATTGTCGAGTGGCGCAGCGTGCGACTGACGATGGGCGGAGGCGCGTTTGCGATTTTGGGCAATCCGGATCATACTGCCGTCATTGTTGCCGACACGGTCCCGAGGGTCAGCGTCGCGGATGGCCAGAGCGTAAAGCCTGCGGAGATCGGGACGCTGGAGGTGGTCGAGCAGAGCGCGGGGAAGCTACCTGCGCGCGCGAGCTATGACCTCAGCGGGCTGGAGGAAGGCGAGGTGTGGATATATAGGCCGGTGAGCATGCTGGAGTATGTTGGGGCGCTGCTCGAACCGCATTGCCCCGATGGTGTCAATGCCCTCACTTTGTAACGAGGGTTGTTGTTCACTGGTCTTGATGAGCAGTAACCATCTGTCACGAATCGTTCTTAACGGCCCACGTCTACTATTCAGGTAGACAATCGAATCTACATCACGATCTTGACGTCCATGGCAACAGAATCTTTCCCTTTCATGATGTTGAATGCCTTGAGAATTCACTGCTACTGCGAGTCACCCGATTTTTAACGCTAGACCAGGCATAACCGTCTCGAGGACCACGACACTGCGCATTCGCAGCACTCTGTTATCCATTATGATAGAAGATCAGGCGTAGCGACATTGCTACTTGCAAACAGCGAACACTCAGACTGGAAGCGCTGGACGTCACATAACTGGAAAGGACTCACTTCCAATCGGATCACGGTTCTCTGATGGGTGGCGAATGCCGTAATTTCCTGAAGTTCAACGTCGCCGCTCTGGCTCGACCGTTATCTCGTCTATCTAGCTGACGATGACAGAAACCGACCTACGCCTCCTGTCGCGGAACGCGGTTGCATATGAAACATACGCCAAACAACTATTCTTCCTTGGCTTCGGGCTGCCGCTATGGACGCCAGAAGAACGTATGGAGGCTGGAGACGTCCTGTTGGGGGACGTCGGAATTCTTCAAGATGGCAGCTTTCATAGGCTCTTCAACGCTCGGCTTCCCCTTCAGCATAGTCTCAACACGTGTTACGGAACGCCTGATGCTTCTCTTTCATCGTACTTCTCCTTAATGCCCCAACACAAGTACGATGTGGACAGTATCAGCCCATGTGTCATTTACAGCCAAAGTACCCAACTTATGGCTCAGAACACTATCGAGTGAGCTGATAGCCGCTGGGCACAATAGTGCGACTGATTTTTACTCCGTTAGGGAAAGTACTTCCAAAGATGCGATACACCTCATCTGCGACCAACCTGCGGGAGCACTTCTCATTCTCAAGGAAGGAGCGACTCGCTACCGATTGCTAGGCAGCTCCGATCGCGCGATAGCCAATTATATGCTTTACCACAGTGAACGATGGCGGCGTTTCGCTTCGTCGGCGTTGCATGAAGAGCACCCTGGAGAGCTCATCTTGATCCGAGGGTGCACGCAGAGCGCTCAATGGGCGATGGCCGCTTATTCCTCTAACAGAAGTCCAACTGGTTGCTCTGTTACAGCCAGATTCGGAGGGGAAGTTCCGATTTCTGTTACGCTCCCGGGCGCTTCGACGATGCAACAGCAATGCCATTCTCATGCGGACCCTTCTCTACAGGCTGCATATGCGAGGATCCCCTCTTGGTCAGGTAGTCAAGAAACGCTCGCCGTTCCCAAACTTACAAGCACCATCTTCGTACATTACTTCAAGTTGAGAGTCAGGGCTTCTACGCGCTCGAATAACGCGGCACGGAAGTTTCCTAGAACGAAGGTACAGTGATTGATCCTTCCCGAGATTTTGTCGATGATCTCTCTCGTAGATGTATGATCCGGTCGATCCCATCCTAGATTATATCCTTACCGTGGGTCTATATATTACGAACCTCGTGCTCTTACTCCCGTATCAAAAACGCCTCACAGCACTCAAATGCTCGAGCCGCGTGTGCTCACGACGGGCAGGCTCACATGTTCTGCCGCGTGCGTTTTTCAATTTTTCTGTGGGCATGATTCTGATAGTCCGATTACAGAATGGGCTGCTTCCCGAGAACCTGGGGCAGATCCTTAAGGACTTATCTCCCTCAATTGAAATCGACGAGAACGGAAGTCAGTAGCATTCCTTGCTTCACTAAGTGACCCTGATCTCAGATCCTACAGTTGGCATGTTGAAACCCGACTCTTCGGCGGAAGACGCCGTACCGATTGGTGACAAGGTCATGTTGTGGAGATGGAGGTGTACGTTCGGACTATCTCCGATGGATTCGATGAGTCGATATCACAATGCCAGAAATTCGCTGTGAGCATTGTACCGTAGTGTGCTTTGCGAGCATCCTCACACAGAACCGATGATCTGTAAAGATCCGCATGGAATCCGGATGCTCTTCACGAGCTCGAGTGGCTTATGAGTACGTACTCGTTGGCCGTAAACGTCAATTATATACCGAATCGCTCAGCAAGCCTATTAAACAGATCATGTCTCTACGACAGGATCCGAGAACTGGTCGCTCCTCGCTGACATATGCGAAAGGGCATCCATTGACGAAGCCAGTTCCAAGACAGCCGTACAGTTCCTGACGAGAATATTTCAGTATGCAATGCTCTTCTCATCAGATCGGAGTGATTGACAAGTGCAATGGCAGAAATGCCGAGCCATTTACACAGCTGAACGCTGCACATGTAAGTTCATTCCTCCGGCCTCACGCAGTGCACCGTCCCGATATATCTCATTTCTGACAACTCCGAAAGCTTTGGGGTACTATGCTGCAGAACTCTCGCCCGGTCTTCCTTCAACAGAACATGTCCATGGAATTTGTCACGGTTTTGGAAAAAGTTATCACGTCTGTGCGGACGTCGCGCATGGTGGGCCATCGTCTACTGGAGGTTCTCGGTGCTGCGTCATGGTGCAGTGAACCAGGTAAGGAGTTGTATCCGATGGTTCATCTCCAGTAACGGACGCTATACCGCTAAACCATTACCCCCCAGATAACTCTATTCGGAATCTTTGGGGGAGAATTAAGCCAAAAGGGGCCCCGGATATCGTGAGCAATCGGCTATCTGGCCCCAGTGTGGTGATATTCAGGCGGGGTACAGGGCATTCCGATTCGCACCTTCAACTCGAGGTATGGGCTGCCAAGTTTGTACCCTTCTTCTCCGGAGGTATTATCAAAGATCGAGGAGAATCGCCCAAGAGCATCCTTGCCCTTATCGCTTCTCTACTCGCACGGTCTGACTGAGCAAGGTCTCCGCCAACTGTTCAATGAATGCGCAGTTGCGCGTGATAACTCCGCGTCGCTCTTGAAAGCGGCCGGGTTGGTGCAGAAGGGCGACGAGGAAGAGCTACAAGCCATCCAAGTACGTGTTTGTGCCACTTCGGAAATATTCATAATCTTGATCCGGGCAACATCTTAGCAACTGTATACAAAATGCTATTCCTCAGTCGGCTACCTCGACCAGCAAGTACGTAACCTGAAAATTTGGGCAGAGGTGTACCGTGGAACTTCCGAACCAGACACCCTTGAGCAACAGCTGTTGGAAACGCTGTCGAGTGTAGGAAACGACTTGGACAGAGCGCTTGTCGAGAGCATTCGCGCACAGAAGCGCCTCGGTGTATCATGGGATACGGCTACGTAGAATCTGCCCGTTCCCAAGGTAGAAATGAGACGCTGTAGGAGATTGCGCCACTACTTGAGTAGAACGCGGGCCAATCACTGGGAAACAGAGGGAAACCGGATCTGCAGTCCCGAGCCGTTATCTTATCTTATCAGATACTTATACCCCTGGCCCGCGTTATCAGATTGCCCGAGCCTCGTCTTCCAGACCCAGTCGTCCGCCCTCGCCTTCGCGATGCCCATCTCCCTGCCCGACCTCGAAAGCGCTATCCGCGCCGCAATTCCGGTGACCCACCTCGAGATCATCGACCAGTCGAGCGGGTGCGGCGAGAACTATGCGATCGTTGTCGTGAGCGAGGTACGCCTGCACTGCTTGCACTCGCGCCACTGCGGATGACTCAGATGCGTTTGTGGCGCACAGGCTTTTGCGGGGAAGACGACACTGGCGAGGCATCGGTTCAGTGAGTACGATGCATGGGGATTTTTGAGGATGCGATTGACTGATGTGCTGATGTGGTAGTCAATGAACTGCTGAAGAACGAGATTGCACAGATGCATGCGTTCTCGCAGGTGAGGACTCGGCCACCCAATCTAACGTGCCTAACATAGTCTAACATGATACTGCAGAAAACGCTTACGCCGAAGCAATGGGAAGACCAGCTTGCGAAAGGGTCGGCATAGCGTCTCCTAGCAGTACCTGTCTCGCTTGTTTGAATCCGCTGCGGCTCGCGTGCGCAGTATTAGAGACTTGTACGACATACAATGAGTACAGCAACATACTTTTCCGAATCGTGTGAAGTCTACAGATGATGCAAGGAGCCCAGAGATAAATACCTAAACCTGACTGTATGTCCCGAGGCGAGGCGTAAGGAAGAGCGTAGAGTGATCATGCAAAGTGAATGCCGACGTCGTGGAACGCAGCAAGGAGCCTATCAAAACGAGTAAGTATGCCAGGTAATGGGGCTCGTATAGACAACGGCGTACTTTAGCAGGTCGTCAACCTCCATCTTGGCCGCCCGGGATTCTGAGTAACCCGTCTCTTCCAGCACCTGCTCTACCTTCTTCTTGATGTCCATGCCGTCCTCAATCATCTGCCGATGTTGTTAGGACTGCGACAGACGAAGTAGCACGGCACTCACCACGTTGTTGACCGACGCCCATGTCTTCCAATTGCTCTCCAGCATCTCCAACACACCCTTCGCCTGGAAGTTCGCATGTATCGTCTTGTTCCTCCTCGTGAATACGATCCGCCCCAGACCGTCGAACTCGCCAAACTCGATCGGCGGCGGCGGATCGCGGGGGACGAGCCGGACCACACTGCTCTCGACCTTTGGTGGCGGGCGGAAGTTGTTCTTGCTGACGTGCATGACGAGGTCCACTTTGGCGTACAACTGCACGTTCGCAGAGAGGCGCGACCAGAGGTTCGAGCCGGGCTGCGCGACGAGGCGCATCGCGAACTCGCGCTGGAACATGAGAATGGCGGTGCGGAAGAGCGGGCGGTGAGAGAGGAGGCGGAACACGAGTGGCGAAGAGATCTGGTACGGAGTGTTGGATATGCAGACGTCGAAGTAGGGTAGCGTCGCCTTGACGAAATCGCCGATCATGATTTCAAGTTTTCGTTGTTCAGGCCTTCAGAGGGATATGAGGCATGCGACAACGAGGGTGGTGGGTAGGGCTTACTTTCCCTGCACTCGTTTTGTCAGCTCAGCAGCCATGCGAGGGTCCATCTCCACCGCTGTGACATGCTTTGCCTTCTCCAGGATCTTGACAGTCAGGTTTCCTGTACCGGGACCGACTTCGAGCACCTTGTCTGTTGGACGCAAATTTGCCTATGCGGGAACAAATCTCAGCACCCCGTGATGTATTGCACGCCATACAACGCACCGTGTCTACAATTCTAGGAAATTAATGAGCTGCATAACCATTTGTCGTATTGTAGAACAACGTACGATTGTGCCGTCTGCGGGTTCTTGAGGATATGCTGGCCAAACCGTTCGGTATTGAAAATTGGATTTCGTACACCCGACCCAGCGGAATCTGAAGACGCTTTCGCCTTTGCTGACGGTTGATGTGCGCGATTGAACCTGTCTGATGTCGCTCGAGGCATCCTTTGATTCTATGAGTATAAGGAGATGTAGGTAGATGGCGGACTATGGTGGATGGACAGGCCGTAGAGAAGAGAGCGAATTAAGAGGCACGTGGCTTGATGCAGAGCTCAAGTAGACCGCCCAAAACGGACGTCAGGCGTAACACGGTTTGCGCTCCTGGAATAAGAGTGCTCTTTCCTGCTCAACTGCATCTGACGAATTATCTTCTCACTTCAAAATTGATGCTCAACCTCCCGACGCCCGTGCCTAGGCAGCCCTGGCCTACACCTGTGGACGACTTGATTAAACATATCCTCAACGTCTCCATATTCAACCGTCGCTCTAGGGGCTGTTCTAAAGTCCAGACTATGGGTTGGTGCCGCACTAGAGGATGTGCAGCACGATAAGGTGCTGAATGTCAGTGAGATCGCGATGGCCTTAGGACGGAGCCGCCTCCTCGCCATGGCGGGCTGTTTGGTATGCTCTCTGCATATGTGTACACATCGCCTCTTCGCAAATTTAGGAATGCTCTCAGCGAACAATGGTATTCATGAATAAACGCCCTCGTTACAGAATGCTGTCCCAAGTGCTGTATTCCTTCCGTCTGACTCGAAGCTCATCGAAAAGGCGAGATATGCTTTCCCTCGTGAGTGTCATTCTAATTCCCTGGTGATGCCGGCCACTCGACAGACGAACGACGTTGCCTGCCTTAGAAAGCGGATCCACTGACACTCCGTGCACCGCGGGGCACTCGACAACGAAGCTGCTACTCTGATCTGAATGGGCGGTTCGCGACCCGGAGTTCCTAGGCCGATTACTTCGGGGAGGTTGGAGCCTCTCCTCGTGCTTCTGAGAGCAGTCAGCAGCCAATCCCCCATCAGCACGCCTGGAGCATCGCTCTAAGCCTGCGCGACATGGTACTCTGGAAGAGCATCGCCTAACCAGCAGCCACCGATCAAAGGCTCGTGCAGAAGGGAGCCTCCGATCAATATCCACCGCCGTGGCCAACCACTCACGGCGCGCCGATCGAGGGTCAGCCTCAGCCTCTCCCGAACCTACAAAAGCCCCCCGTCGCCCCGCTCCCTCTCCACGACGAGCATCTTCTCTCTGAGCTTTTTAGATCATGCTCAGTTCACACCTATCTTTCCTTGGCCTTGCCTGTTCCCTTCACCTTTTGACGTATCCTTCAACTACTCACGTGAATCAAACATCCGGGTCGAGCGAGGGCTGTTCTGCCTTTCGTATCTACTGCGTGGCACATTCACTGTTTCGCGGGACTAGCATATACCAGTAGTAGCAGACAACAGCTTTTAATATACATGGCTGGCGTGTGACGCTGCGTTTCAAAGCTTGTTAAACCACCTCTAACCCGGTGAATGAGGACGTGTCTTGTCTGCGCTGTGCACAAGTCACGCGCTCACAGTGACTCTCACTTTGGTACCACTGGGCAAGACGTACTGAGACGGTAGACCCTATACCTACTCGATATTCCACCCTATCTTCTTGGAAACATCCACATAGACCCTCTTTCCGAGTTCTGGCACTGAATTCACACACTTTCGTTCTGTGGATGAGGCCGACAACCCCCTGAGGAATATTCAAGCCTACGTCACTTACCGTACCCATCGTCCTCAATGATGAATATTCGTGTTATCGAAGAGCAGAAGTTGAAGAAGATATGGTAACTCGTTCTCTGAGGTCGCCGTTTATCGAAATCCCCGGCAACGGTCCAGACGCACCATAGCGCGCTGCAGAAGCTGAGTCAGTAGAGTGGCTGGAATCCTCGTGGCCAGCTTCCATGACACGTCTTACTCTTGACGGGACTGCATGTCGACGGCCCCCAGGCTAGATGAGCTGGCCTTTCCTATCTCTCACCCCAACTGCGCCTCAACCCCGTTCTCAACATGCATTGGAACCGCTTGACCGGCCGTGCACACCCTTCCTCTAGCCAGGTATGTGACTCTAAATGATCTACTTTTCGACTTTCCCATGTCCATATATATTTCTCTCAAGAAGGCAGAGACACAGGGAATTATTCAGGGAATTGGAGAACTTGTGGCTTTGTCTCACGATAAGGATGCATCACAAGAGGCGTGGAAGGCAATCACACTTCTTTTACCTGCTCTTATTGAGTATGTGATGGTAGGTCCGGGCTGCCTGGTAGATCCTATGATTCATATTAAGATACCTCTGTGGTAGAATATGAAGATCGCAGACCCCGCGAAAGCATCCCTCGAGCGTAGCATCGACGATCTCCTGACAATTCTCGAGAAAGTTGTAGCCGACGAAGAGTCGAAGACCGGTGACCCAAAACAATCTGACGATAGCCATCCCGATGGTTTAGCATCCGAGGAGACCGAGAATACGTCCCGATGGCTGAAAACTTTCGATAGAATCGTTGATAATTTGAAAGATGCCTTGGACGTAGCCAAGGACGCCGATATCTCAGTTCCCGGAATCGCTATCGCCATTACACTATTGTCAAAGCTGGTAGAGAAAGCCCAAGTCAGTCCTTTGTTTGGTTGGAACGTCAGCGCCCATATTGATCGTGTTCTGTTGATAGGATGCTAGAACCAATAGTCGCACTAAGAAGTCCTTTCTCAGAAGCATTCGCGACTTTGAGCATTTGTTGGAGGAATCAGCACGAGAGATACAGTCAGAGACATCAGGATTGCGTTCCGCGGCATCTGTTCAAGGCGATCAGAGGTTGACGAATATAATCATAAAGCTCCTATGGTGAGTCTTGTGCTACCACAACGGTTACCAAGCTAACATGTCTCTGCAGCGACCTACAGAAGCTAAGGCGACGCGCTGAGGAGTTATTCAAGAAACATACCTTCACGAAATACATCGATAGTTCGTCAGACCGAGAGGCTTTAGATGATATGCAAAAGGATGTTGACGCTCTCAAACAGAACCTGAAGGTTAGTTAAGATTTCGTATCGAAACTGCTTCTATTGATAGGCATATCAGACGAGATTAGAGTTCATAAGGACGCATGCGCTCACGCAAGTAGTGGACCTGATCAAGGCGAGATTAAGTTCATTCGTGTCATATTGCTAGACTCTGACATTCTGCTTTCTTCCAGAAGCAAGTGGATAGACAGCTAACTGCGGGTGCGCGTCTAGGTCATGAAGCGAAGCCATATTGATTTGTGTATCCATTTGATATTTTAGATCAGGAAGCTATTTTGAACAAGCTTCGATTTGTCGACGCAAGCTGGCGTTCTGCTAACGCTGGAAAATCGCGACTACTTCCAGGGACGCGCGAGAAGCTGCTTCAGGACCTCACTGCGTGGGCTCAGGATTCATCTCGCGGAGCGCGGGTCTTCGTGATTCACGGACCGGCGGGAATGGGAAAGTCAACCATCGCCTACGAGTTCGCAAAAAGGATGGAGGGCGGAGGATTATTAGGGGCCTCCTTCTTCTTTCAACGTGGATCCGAGGAGCGCAGTGACCTGCACCGCGTCATCCCGACTCTGGTTTGGCAACTTGCCCACAGTCAGCCAGAACCACTACGCGGCTATTTGATCAAAGCCGTGAAGGATCACCTGGACCATGGCTTCGACCAGCTCACCGACCATCAGCTTCAAGATCTCTTGAAGATTCCTTTAAGCAACGTTCCTTCGCAGCAGGGTCCCGTGGTCATGATACTAGACGCAGTGGATGAAAGCTCCGAGCACCATCGCGAACTCGTCCCCGTTATGCTGGAGCAACTCCTCGGCAGCATGTCCAACATGACGTTTCCTCTCCGCGTGCTAATCACCACGCGTCCGGAGCACGATATTCATGCCACCCTTTCGTTGACAACTTACAAAACTATCACATCAACTTGCAAGCTCCGAGATCTCGATCCCCATCATCATGATATCCGTTTCTTCATTGAAGCGGAATTGAAGAAGCTGCCGGAGGGACGTGTTCGCGAGCTCCTGGATGCGCGCCGTCATGCTGTCAAACTGTTGACGCAAAAAGCTGGAGGCCTGTTCTTATTCGCAACGATTGCCATGACATATCTGAGAAAACATGATCGGAATGTCGTCGCAGCATTCGATGAACTTGTACATGCGGAACCCGCTGTCGAAATGTATGTGCCACTTGATAAGATCTACCTCACGGTTTTGGGAGACGCACAGAAGGAACTGCAGGGTACAGCATGGAGGGCCCATATCGGGACCGTTCTGGGTTGCATCGCATTGTCGCGAGAGTATCTCACGCCAAAGATTATGCACGGTCTCCTTGGCACTCCAACCGACGGCATCCTATCGGTTGTGGACCACATGAGCTCCATCTTGATGACCCCCTTCGACGTTCTGGACGAGGATTCGGAGATTCGACCTCTCCATACCAGCTTCACTCAATTTTTGGTCGATCCTACGAGATGCCGGAACGAGGAGTTCCTTGTGGATATGCGAGCGTTTCACGGTCGATTGGCAGCCGGTAGTTTGGCGATGATGACGGCACTTGACGATGGTTCCGTCCTACGACAGAACCTGGTCCCTCGGAAGGATCCTGCTATGGTCATCATGAAGCAGGACGTCCATAATCTCAAGACACTTGTCGAACAGACGATTCCGAAGGACACGCGTTATAGCTGTCTCTTTTGGGCTTCTCATATTTGTGAGACTCGGTCCACGGAAGGATCCATCCGAGCTCTCAAGGGTTTCCTCACCAGCAAGTTGCTTATCTGGTTTGAATTGTTGAGTTACATGGATAGACTCGATGTTGCGGTGCAGGCGCTAATGAAGGTCCGTGAATGGTGTGAGGTCAGTTCACATTCAGCATGATGTCGAAATTTTCCATGATACTCAAGGATGCACACTTAGATGGAGAAAGTCAGCGATGAAGATACGTCTGTGCTCGTCCACGATGCCCGTCGGTTCATTCTGGAGTATTTTGATGTCATCAACCATTGCCCCGAACATATGTATATCTCGGTGCTACCTATGATGCCGGAGAGCACTCTGCTCAAGTACTACCCGTCTACAAGCCCACGTGCAGTGCGCATGCTCACCCCACGCCCGGCAGGATGGGGTTCGTGCGTGCGTGTTATCGCTCAAGACGACGGGATCGCCGATCTGAAGTATTCCCCTGACGGCCGTTGGATTATAAGTGTCGCTTCTTCGGTCCGATTCTGGGATGCGGCCTCTGGTGTTCTTCTCTTCGAGATGCCCCCACCTAGGATGGATCAGCTCCCAGTACAGTCAGCGGGCCCCTTACATGGAGAAAATCCATCCGCGAGGCCGATAAATGCCTTCGCTATTTCCGGAGATAGTCGGAGAATTGTCTTCGCGAGAGTATTCGAGCTCAAATTGTCGCTCTGGGATGTAGCGGCACGGGTGCAGCTGCACGAATTCAAGGGCGATTCCGGAGATGAAGCCGAAGAGTATCTCCGGGTAACTTTTACTCGTGACGACAAACAGATTGTGGCCCTGACAGGTCGCAGATTCCGTCCGCAATTCCCGGGGGAGCCTATATTTGCCCTCAGTCATCTCCGCGTATGGGATGTCGACCGCGGTACAGCCGTCCAAGAGCATGCCCTACGCATCCAATCGCCGAATACGCAGCGGGTGATCTCATCCGCACTATCCCGAGACGGTCTCAGTCTGGTGTCAATACAGGAGGATATTCACACCCGCGACGTCGTTTTACAAGTGTGGAACCTCGGAAGTGAACAGCCGATTGCGACCTTGCCAGTGTTACCAGAGGCTCGGAAGCCCTTTTGTGCGCTGTTCCACCCAAAACGTCACGATCAAGTTGTCTTTGCGTGCGGAGGCCTGCTTCCACCAGCAATCCTCCCACAGTGCTGCGTAGGTCTTTGGGAGTATAAGTCTGGGAAAGTGGTTTTCTTTGAAGGCAATACCGGCCATATATTCAGGCGATTGGCCATTTCACCGACAGGTGATACAGTTGCTACTTTTCTAGGAAAACCTCAGACTCCACAAGACATGATGAATGTCGAGGACCAAATCATGCGTCTTTGGGATGCGGGCTCACGTATTCCTTTAGCCAATCTCAAAGTCTCGGGGACGGTCACTGCGCTAGTTGCTTTCTCTCCCGACGGCCGCCAGCTTGCTTCTGTCCACCAGATCGCTCAGGGACACCAATCGCGACATATTCGAGTGTGGGATGTGACGAAAGAAGGAATTTCCGCTCATATTCGTGACGCTTTCGCAGTCGTGCAGGTTGCGTTCTCTTCAGATGGTTCCTTAATCGCGTTGGGACATCGAGATGGAACTATGAATATCTGGCAGACCATCAGTGGGAAGAAGCTGCGTACCCTTACAATTAAATCATACTCTGATCTCCACGGCGATTACTCCATACCGGTGTCTGTGGCATTCGTCCATCACGACTGCCAGGTCCTATGCATCTGCCTTAGCAAGCTACAGGGACCACGTAAATGGAAATTGGCGAAACTCGATCTCGAAAATTCTGAGGAGACAGCGACCTCTCCTCGCTACCCTCTAGACCTCCCCCCAATCGACGGCCGCTTCTCAAAGGACGGGGGATCCTTGATGATGATCGTCCCAGACGACTTTCAATCAAGCTCCATACTCGTCCTGAAGTGGATCATTGAGGATAGACCTGATGGTCCTCATCTGGTGGATGAAGGCCCCACGCAGCTTGGGCGATTTTTCCCTGACGCACTCAACCCAAGTCTACTTACTAGATTCTACTTTTCCAATGATTGCAGGAAACTTTACTTGGTCAGGTTCAGATCGAGGATGCTCCAGATCGACTCACTTCCTTTAGACCAACCTTCTTACCAATTCGCACCCGTTGATGAAGACACCATGCCACCCGAAGACTTGGATGCAACCATGCGCTATGTGTACGACCGTGAGACCTCAGCTCTCTGCTGGGCTCGCCCATTCAATTCATATCCGCGTCGCCTGCTTTGGCTGACACTCTCCGCACATCAGGATAGCGGAGATCCGTTGCTACAGGCGTACGGTCACCATGTCGTCATCTGTTCCGCCAGTGGTCATTTTGCGATCCTCGATCTCAAAAATTATCCCGAGTTCATCAGTGAAGCGACATCCGGAACGGAACAGCTCCCCTTGTGGTATCATGCACCTCAGGAAGCAGGACCTGAGCAAGGTTCACGGCATTCGGGTGAGGACGGGTGCAGTCAACAGTCTTCTGTGTGACGATAAACGGGGCTACGGCACATGTGTAAGTGTTCATAAACCATGCGAAGTGTAACTCTGTTTGTAAATAACGCAACCAGATATGCAGGATCATGCAGCTCGTTGCCAGGCGAATGGATATGTCTATGTTTGCTGCGCAGAAGTCTGACCTTGCCATCATGTAACGATACGAATTGCAGGACAAAGATTGTAAGGGAATGAAGGTGCTTCATGACTAGTCTTAGAATGTAGTTGGTATTGGAATTTTGAAAGAGATGTATTACTGCTAGTATCGCCTCGATCATTACTCAAATTCCTCCCCGTTCATCTCGACATCATCGCGGAGAGTACCACCCCGCGTTCCTCTGCGGGTTTGCCTATCTTCGGGTAATTGGCGGGTGGGAGGGATTCGCTGAATACTCGAACGAATGCTGCACCGAAGTGCTGGCGCAGGCCACCAGCCACCAGCGCGTACACATAAGCGTCCAACGCGATCGGGACGCGATCACGACGCGGCGCGTGATGCCAGCTACAGCTCACGCATCGCGACTATGCCGGGACCACGAAACGCAAAGAAGAAGAAACAAACAGAGGCGCAAAAGGCGAAGCGGGCAAAAGGACAACAACCTGTCCATGTACCAGACGGTCTGACACTCTCACCCGCGCTGGCGGCATTGTCGTCTGTCGTTCCAAACGTGCTCTACGACGAATACAACTCTTCACAGAGTGTAGAACTTAGAGACGACACGGTACCACACTCTCTGAGGACGCCGTTTGTCGAAGACCCAGGCAACGGGCCACGCGTGCGCGACATGCGCGCATTCCTCGCTTCGTCCTTTGCCACGCGACCTCCGCTCGACGACCCACTGTGCGCAGAGTTTGCTCAGGAGGAAGTCCGAGAGATGCTGTGCTCCATTCTGCCTGAGGAGACTGCACTTGTGAGTCGATCTATTCACTGGTCACCGATCTGAAAGCCGATTGCGCCGTGTGCAGATTTTGTGGTACAACAAGAGCCGCAAGAGCGCGCGCGTGTGCCCGGCGTGCCAGAGACTGTATTGTTTGGGAGACACCCTGCCTGACCATTTAGACCAAGCGGAGCAAGAGCAACCATCGTTGCCTGAGCAGCCGCCGTCGCCGTACTTGCTACGCGAGCAGGAACTCAGCGGTCTCTGTACGTCCACTCTCGCCACTCTCCACATCACGGCCCCGGGCTTCAGCTCATTCGCACACAGGCTCCCCGGTATGCTTCATCCTCGCTGCATACAACTACCCCAGCGCGATAAAGTCCACGTGGGGCCGCGTCGCGGAGGAGCTCGATGACGAGACGTGGCGGCTACTCGATGGACCCGGCACCCAGCAGAACGACATCGGACTCGGGATGCTCGTCAAGATGACGCGATGTCATGACCTAGGACTCGGGCAGCTGCTGTTCCCGGACATGGACATGGATTCAGACGAAACGTGCGGGGACGGGGACGGCGGGTGGGAGAATCCTGGTGGACAGGAGAAAACGGACGCGGTGATACCCTCTGATACCGTTACGACTGCAACGGCTGAGATGACTGCCTGATGACATTACTACGTTCAGAGCACTTTAGCCTAGGCACGACTAACGAGCAGCGCTGCACCCACCGCCTCAAGACGACGGCAGGCACGTCAGGAACCCCCTCAGTCGCTCAAACACCGGTCGCTGCGTCTCCGCATCCACGTCCATCTTCGACGTCGCATTCAGCACCGTGACGCTCACAAAGCAGCCCGCGCCCTGCACCACCGTCGTCTCATCCGGCAAGTTGTCCGAGCCGCACGCGCGCACATCGGCCGCGCTCGTGCTCGGCATCAGCCTCGTGAACACGAACGAGAAGTCCTTCGCCTCGGGGCACGCGGCGGTCGAGGGGAAGTTGACGTTCAGCGTCGTTCCGTGCGGGATGACGGGCCGCAGGGGCGACGCGAGCAGTGCGCGCGTGAAGGACGCGGTGAGCGAGGCGTAGGCGCGTGCGGCGAGCGTGTCGGTCGAGTTGGATGCGCTCTCGAGCGTGGTGTAGGACACCTGCGCTGCGGTGTCGCCCGAGAAAGCCGTGGAGGGGAGACCTTCGCGCGCGGCTTCGCAGGCGGCGCCGCTGCGTGACGAGAATGAGATAGGGTGGCGGGAAGGAGCAGGAGCAGGCTTACACGGTGCCGGAGTTGAAGACGGAATTGCCTAGGTTGTCTGTTCGTGCACGACTGAGCTGACCGTATCGAGGCTTGGAAGATTGAAGAACTCACTACCGACGTTTGGACCGCTAACGATGAAGTCTGGCGGAGAGCGGAAGAAACGCGGCGCGAGGGTCTTGATCCCGTATCGGACGGCATCCACCCTGCACGTGTCATAGCATGAGCTTGTGAACTGTCGTGGTCTCAAATGCCACGTGGAAGACTTACGGGAAGGAGTTCACGTAGTTGAGTCGCGCTGGAGGGAGTTGCAGATGAGGGAATTGTAAGGACTCGCGTGAGATGTGCTTACAATCGCTCTTATTGAAGCCTTCCGGCGGTGCGCCCACAGGACAGGTGTCGAATTCGCAAGTGATATTGAGAACCGTTGGCGGCGACGTCGCCGAGCCGGTGCCCGACTCGTTCTCCGCAGGTGAGGAGAGTATGACCTACAACATTCAATCGCAGCGTAAACGGAAATCAGAATGTACATTCAAGCCCTACGCACATCGAAGCCCGCTTCCTTCAGCGCGTCGTTCTGCGCGCGGATCTGTGCCACCGCCCAGCCGTCGTCGTTCGTCAAGACGATTTTGTGCGGCTCAAGAGGGATCGGGGAGAAGGGGAAGGCTGAGCACGTGAGGGCTAACGCGAGGATCGCAAGGAGGCCGAGATGCGGCATCGCTGTGCTCCGTCACCGCTCTTGCGCGTGCAGAGGAACGCGGAGTGGCGTCCTACTGACTCGCAAACCATCTACCTCATTATATGCGCCGATAACGAGTCCATGTTGTAGAGCGTAGCACGCACGTTCTTGCATCGCGCCTTGCATCACTTGGGGGCAGTTATAATTGGCTTATGCGAGCCATGTGTTCTGCATCGTGGAGGAGTGGTGCTGTATGGTCTATTCCCGCGATCGCCCATCATGGAAGGCGGCTGTCCAAACTCGTCCAGAATGTCCCACAGAGAAGCGAAAATAGACCTGGCCATAGCCGTAGCGTAGGGCTGGACTCGGGAGCACGTTGCAGAGGGAGGTGAGGTAATTGCTTCTGAACTTAGTCGCGATTGGAGATGAGCGGGAGATTGTAAGATAAGATCATCTTGCATCCCCTGCACGAAGCCCAGCAGCAGCGCGATGCTCATTCGGTCATCACCATGACAAAGTCTGCAATGATGGACACATTCCGGCACTCGTTTTGAGTTGCTTCGCAATCAACAAGAGGGTTAGATGGCCGGGCAAGGAACTACAAGGCACGAGAAGACTTACCCGAAGCAGCAATCTGCGCACAAAGTAGTTCCCATTGAAGACAGGACATTCCGATCTGATCGGTGCCACAAAGTCGAAGTGTATAGAATTGCGGATGGAGCGAGATATTGCATACCCTGTGATGACCAGGTGATACCGGCCTACGTAACGACACTCTGTGAGGATTGCTGATAGTCTGATGGCATTGAAGCTGCACCAGGTTATGGGTAGACAAGCAGAATGGAAGGCCGCATGCCGTCGACAATGTCTCACCACAGTATCGATAGCAGCGCATCTGGGAACGCCAAAGGGGATGGCAGAAGTATGAAGACTGGTAACGAGTGAGACGCAATAAATTCAAAGTATAGTCAAGTGAAGGTCTCTAATCACCTCACGGGGTGATCCCAACTTGCAGAGCAATCTCCGGACTTCAAGAAATTGCTAACATCGCGACTCTAATGTGTGCTCTGCTCGCGTGTCTCAAGACGGGAGGCACGAGAGGAATCCACTCAGCCTGTCCAACACCGCACCCTGCGTCGCTGCATCCACATCCGCCTTTGACGTCGCATTCAACACCGTCACGGTGACAAAGCACCCCTCGCGCACGGCCGTCGACTCGACCGGGAGGTGGTCTGTCCCGCACGTCTCCACGTCCGTCGCGCTCGAATCCGTGACGAGCCGCGTGAGCACGAATGAGAAGTCTGACGCGTCCGGGCAGGACGACGTCGAGGGGAAGTTCACGTTGAGCGTGACGCCCGCGGGAAGGACGGGCCGCGCGGAGGATGCGAGGAGCGCGCTTGTGAGGGAGGTCGTGAGCGAGGCATACGTCAGTGCGGCGAGCGTGTCGATGGAGTTGGGGGAGGTCGTGAGGGTCGTGAAAGAGACTTGGGACGCCGTGTCGCCAGAGAAGGCAGCGGAAGGGAAACCTTCGAGTGCGGCTTCACACGCCGCGCCGCTGCAGCTGGCGTTGAGCCGAAATGGACGAGGGACTGGAGTAGCGAGAACTCTTACACAGTGCCTGAGCCGGTCACTCCCGAACCCAGATTATCTGAAGCAACAGATTAGTTCCGCGAAGTTCATGACAGAGTCGGCGGAGCTTACTGCCAACGTTGGGGCCGCTAACGATAAAGTCTGGCGGAGAGTCGAAGAATTGAGGTGCGAGGGTCTGAATCCCAAATCGCACTGCGTCCACCCTGTACAAATACATGAATTTCGCGCACAACACGCTAAAGTCGTACACAACGCACGGGAAGGAGTTCACATAGTTGAGTCGCGCTGTTGGGTTATGTCAACGAGACGGATGTGAGACCTAAGGGCAGATCCAACTCACTGTTGCTCGCATTGAAGCCCTCCGCGGGGGAGCCCGTTGGGCACGTGTCGAATTCGCAGGGCTCTGTGAGCACCTTCGGCGTAGCCGACGACGAGCCGGTGCCGGACTCATTCTCGGCGGGAGCAGAGAGGATGACCTGCGCCAAGGATGATCACATTCATAACCTGCATTAATGTAGGTATGACGCACGTTAAACCCCGCAGCCACCAGCGCATCGTTCTGTGCACGGATCTGCGCGACGGCCCAGCCGTCGTCATTCGTGAGAACGATCTTCTGTGTGAAGGCGCAGCTGGAGAGTGCTAAGAGGAGTGTTGCTAGCCATGCGGACATCTTCCTTCAAAACCTGTTAAGTCCAGCAGCTGGAGAGGTCCTGAGGCAGATTGCAATGTCGACCGTCAGCCCGCCAGCGATTATATACCACCCAAGGGCCTACGTCGAAGAGAAGTATAGCCACGCACGTTCATCATGAGCACTATGCACCATCTGGACGATGACACCAAATTGGCAGGTTACCACCGGGCCCATATGGCAGAGACGTAGCGTCCCTCCCGCGATCGACCGTCATGGAAGATTGTACTCTTCCATGTCCCGTATGCCCCCCATTTGCAGACCAAAAGAACGTGATCGCTCGGGACCGCTGCATAGCCGTAGTCACGTTGTATGGTGCTGGGCCCGTTTCGTCGCCGAACGAAGTTGAGGGCGTCTAAGTGACCCGCAGCCACAGCAAGGACCGATAGGCAGCGTGCGTGTCGATGAACGTGATGAGGCTGATTGGATCGAGTACGGCCAATCTTGCGTCAGGACCACAAGGTAACAAGTTCTATTATTGAGCATTGTGTTATAACTGGACATAAGTGAGGAAGCAAGCATGTGTCGTATTGCCAAGACGCGAGAAAACGCCAGGTGTAAGGTACACAGATACTTCTTCTGTGACCGCACGAACAAGTAAATCCGTGGAGGTACAAGCCGAAGGATAGCGCCGCTAACAGTTAGCACCTTCGTGTAGAGGCTGCCTTCGCGCTGCATGCATGTGCTTCACGGATAGCTCGCGGTATGCACCGACCACGACTGGGACCATATGTGCAAGCAGCGATCGACTGTGAGACGATTCCCCTCTGATATATCGGGGAAGAAATAGACAGTCCGTCAACACCTCTCGTATACAAGACAGTCGGCGACATATCAAGCTGTGAGAATTCCAGGGCGTGCTCAGCGTACCCGGTTGCACCGACAGAGGATGAAACCCACCTGGATTGACGAAAACGCTGCGAGGGCGGCAGATCTGCACACCAGCGACGTCCGCAAACGCGAGCGCACTTGGCTTCGCGGCACGCACGGCGACCTTCTCGACCGCCACCGACGCGAGGCAGACCTCGCGCACAAGCTCGAGCGCGAACTTCTCCAGCGTAAGATATGCTGTCGCCTCCATTTTCTAGCAACATCCCGGACAAAGTCGGTGAGCCTATCCGATGTTGCGGGTCCGCACAAGCGGACGGCGCACCTGAGCCAACTTTGCGACGAGGCCGGGGTAGTCAACAAAATGCGGCTGCAGCACCTTCTCAAAGACGACAATATCCGTGACAACCCTCTGCTTCTTCTCGCGTTCCGGGGGGTTGACGCCAATGATCACCGGGATCACTAGGTCCTTTACCGTCACCTTGACCCTGCGTTGCACCATGGCCACGACCAGGTCGCCCTCCAGGTCAGAAACAGTCACCTCAACGGCATACTCTTCCGCGAGTGGAACCATCTTCGCCGAACACACCACCACCCGCACCTCCCGAGCCCGCCCTGCCGCCTTCTGCGCCGCGAGCCGCGCGACGTCTTTCGCGAGTTCCACCGCACTGCGCCAAGCCGCGCCCGGCTTCTCCGCAAGCGCGAGGACGTCTTTGCATAAATGCCCATAATGCACCGACGCGGTCACGTCATCGTCCGCGGCTGCGGCGTTGAGTGCGGTGTCTTGCAGGTGGATTGAGACACTGATGGAAAGCGGCTGAGCACGCGCGCGACCCCACCAGTCGGGCCCGATGTTGGCCGAAACTGAGAGGGATGAAAGATAGACCACGTCGGAAGATATGTCGTCGATAGGCATTCCGGTGGACATAGACGGAGTGAACAGTCAAGAAATCTGGACGAGACGACTCAGACTGTTCAGGAGGTGGTGCGAGATCCTATTCATAGGCGCCCGTATGCGGCCCGCACACATCCGGCTAGCCCGCGGGCGAAGTTGAACTGAACAGTCCAAGTTCCGACTATCGTTAAAGATCTGGACTTCCTTCCAAACAGAATACGGGCATTGGTATGAACATTGTGTGTGTCCACAAAGGTTGAAGATAACAGTAGGAGAGAGGCAAACCAAGCAAAGACGGGTGTAAATGATGATCCATTGTGTCAGACCTTCGGCTTGCAACTACGGACATCGCTCACACAGAACGAATGGTGCAAACGGTATGTATAGCATCTTCTGTACTAGCTACGAAGACAATGCAGGTGGTTCAGACGCATGTTGGTTTCCCCTCTACCTGACAACGTCTCGGAAGAGGGTACTTATCCCGAGGACCACGAAAAGGTCTGCGCCAGGACAGTCGCAAGCGAGTCGCGACTGCCCTCCCTCGAGAAATGGGCGGATAGGGGCTGCACCAAGGCCCCAAAAGAAAATTTTAAAGACGGGAGAGCTCTCCACGAAAGTGCGGAATGGGGCCTGCCCGACGGCCCATAAAGATAGGAATCGATAGCAATACGACAGCAATACGACAGCGACGATAGCAATGCGACAGAGAGAGGAGATTATTACCTATGCCGGCGCGCATCATATCAATGGTCAAAGTCGCCTAGGGAGAGGAGGCAAGCTGAGAGTGGAGGGAAAAGCCCAGAGAGCAGATGCTCGTTGTGGTGAAGGAGGGAGCGCGGAGACGGGGGCTCTTATAGGTTTGCGGGACGCTGACGCTGACGTTGTATGCAACAGAAGCAGAGGCGGACCCTCGATCGGCGTGCTGTGAGTGGTCGGCCACAGCGGCGGACAACGATCGGAGGCTCCTTCTGAACGAGCCTTTGATCGGTGACTGTTGGTTGGTCGATGCTCTCCCAGAGCACCATGGCGCGCAGGTCTAGAGCGATGCTCCGAGCGTGCTGAGGGAGGATTGGCTGACTGCCCTCAGAAGCACGAGCAGAGGCTCCACCCTCGCCGAGGCAACCGGCGCAACAGCTCCGGGCATTGGTCTGCTATAGCGGGACTTGCAGCTTCTTCCGGCGGGTGCCGGTTTTGACTGGGGTTGAAGTAACATGATGGGAAAATATATGTCGCCCTTCTGTGGGATTCAAGTCAGACGGAAGGTCGTCCTGAACTTGGTGGCAGCACTCGATGACGCGAGCGCTTCTTCGCAAATAATCATGGTACACCGAGATCATCCTTGATTGCGAAGAGGCAGTGAGTACGTATATGCAGAGTCATACCAGAGTATTATAATAGAATCAAGATGTAGCATGAGTCACCTGGTAAAGTAACAAACTGTGGAGAGGGTGCGATGAGGTCGCCGGTCGAGGCGAGAACCACGAGCTATTCGTCCAAATCAAACAGGGACACCGCCAGCGTATATCACAGCATAAGCAAAAAGGACTGTCATGAGTTCTAGCAGTTATGTAAATGGTACTTCTATGAGTGCGTCAGTAAACACAGCTGTCAGATTGCGATTGAAGGCCGACGAACCTAAGAGTCAATGACCGCGCTGCAGTGTAGTGCATGCGGCCTTGATACGGTGATAGTCTCTAATGCTTCGTACTCTACATCTCGCCGAGCGCATCGACTGCTGCGTGGACCAAGCGTGCGAGTCGTGACCCAGACACGCCACAAGGAACAAGCGAGGCATCTAGGACAGCGCAGTTGAAGGCACAGCGCAAGGTGGCATCTTTTGTTTACAGAGCGGCTGACGGATTATCTGGCCGAAGAAGATTTGTCACCTGATAATGATTAACACCCATTTCCTGGCTGAGATAATTTGCTGCAAACGTGCCTGACCTCACGAAAGCACTTCGCGGACGGCAAATTTGCACGCCAGTCACGTTCACAGAAGCAAAAGCGTTGGGCTTCGCAGCGCGTACAGAGACCTTCTCAATTGCATCGGACGAGAGGCAGATTTCGCGTACGAGCCGAAGGGCAAACTGCTCGAGTGTGAGATACGATTGTGCCTCGAAGTTCTAGCGGGGGTCAAGCAAAGAGGTCAGTTCCACATGGACAGCGAGGAGACGCACAGCCGTGGCGCACCTGGGATAGCTTGTTGAACACGGTCGGGTAGTCCGCAAAGTGGACCTGGGACGGCTTCTCAAATATGACGATGTCGGACACAATGAGCTGCTTCGCGTCGCGCTCGGGCGAGCTGTGCCCAATGACCGCGGGGATAACGAGGTCCTTCACGCGCACCCTGACCCTGCTTCCGGTGCTCTTCGTCTGATCGCGCTTGCCTAGGGCCTCGGCGTACCCGATGAACTCGACCGCGTACTCCGACGCGAGCGGCACCAGCTTCGCGGAGCTCACCACAACGCGCAGCTCGCGCGCGCGGCCCTCCGTCGTGTGGGAGGCGAGGAGCGCGACGCTCATCGCGAGGACCGCGGCGCTCTCCCACTTGGCGCTCTGCGCCTCACTCAGCGCGATGATGTCCTTGGAGAGCTGCCCGTAGTGCACCGACACGCCCAAGTCGTCGATCGCCGCCGCGGAGTCGAGTGAGCTGTCCTGCAGGTGGATCGCGACGCTGACGGAGAGCGGCTGAGGGCGCACATGGCCCAGCCAGTCGCGCCCGACATTGGCTGAGAGGGACAGCGAAGAGATGTAGATCACGTCGGGGGAGGTGTCGTCCAGGGACATGGTGGGCAAACGAAAGCGAGTAACAGAGTAGACTTGTAGAGCGACATGCGGAATTAAGGCGGTCAGACTTGGGTGAGCAGGGCATCATGATGTCGGAGGTGCGGCGAGTCCGCTAGGCACCGGCTGTTCCCCATTGGACGATGACCAGGAAACGACGCAGTCGAACTTTGCACGTTCGAGTAGCATGTGCTGTAGACGTCCTTCGCCTTCATTGTCGTGAGCTGTTTCACAGGACCAGACGCACGCAGCAACGTCAACACCGAAAGCCAGACGCCGCTGTCGTCGGTCTATCTTGAGGCTTGGGGAGTCGGGAAAGGGCTCTTTTATTCCACGTCCTGCCCGTCGAGGTGGACAGCGAGAATCGCGTGCTCGACTGCTCTCAAGATAAGCATGACAAGACGCGACAAAGACAGGCTCAATTGCCAATGCGTGCAAGTGAGGTCGTGGGTGCATTTCGGACTCCCGCGCCGGTGCTGAAACGCCTTCCTTTCCTCCGCACGAAAACCAGACAAATTCGCGAAAGTAATTTGTCTGCCGCCCGCCGACTGTGAGCACTTCATGCACGGGGGAATGCTGTGTAGGCATCCCCGCCCGTGGAGAGGACTGTCCGGTACCTCAGGAACTCTGGTGGCTTCGCTCCGCCGCACCTCGTTGCTCAAGGCGTGTGTCCACAGGGCTGTCACGAGGGCCCGTCCGGACGTCACACAGTGTGTCCATTCTCCCGTATTTACTCTTCCAAGCTCTGTGATTGACGTCTTGTCCGGTGCATCTCGCCCCAGCAGCCGGACGGGCATCCGACCGGCAGTAGCGCGGCAGCTAGTAGGCTTGGGGGGCCAGGTGTAAGGGAGCACCGCGTGAGGTCGGTGATCGCGCCGAGAGTATGAGAACTCGAAGTACTGACTGGCAGGAATGACACGCAATAGATAGGAAGTCAGATGTATAGGTACTGGTGTTGACTCTGCGAGGATTCCTAGCGAATCCTCGCAGGCTTAAATACATGATAAACAAGACAATACTGTAATCGTAATCGAAATGATCTGCTAGCTCCGTGAGGAGGTACTCCAGACTCCGTCTTGTATCCGCGAGACTTCTAGGCGTCGTCTTGTATCCGCGAGACTTGGCTCCGATGAGTTCCGATACGAGCGGGCGTGGTCGTGATCGTGACACCA